>JAUZNJ010043426.1:17488-33202 GCA_034780135.1 Jordanella pulchra | reverse complement strand
ACTTCTTAACTTTTTCCAGTCTCCGTGTTGGTGTTCTGCATGTGGGTTAGCGCACTTAAACCCATCATGACAGTATGTAGTATATAGTATCATTGAGTGATCTCTCAATGATCCAATTATGTATTTTTTCTTTCTTTAAGTGCTTTTAGTTTCTGCATATTAGCTGCATATTCCAAGCTTGGAGTATACTCTCCATTTCAATATGGTTTAATAATGAATAATAATTTTATTCTCATTATTGGACATTTTATTGGGATTATTTTGGTCTTTTATTGACAGGAGATTTTTTTCATTTGTAAAGTTTAAGGACAAACCCAAACATGTGAAACTGTATTATTAACTCTTGGAAATCCCAGGCTTATTAGTCATTCATTCATTCTCTAGTATTTTTCAGTCACTTGTTTATTTTTATCGTGTATGTATAATGTCCTTTTTTCCATTAGCTTTTGTTCCTTTCACGGTCTTATGTCCGCAGGCAGTCTGTTTTTGCATGCTTTAAACTTTGAAAACTATTCAATAGTAATGCGATAGTTGTTGTGTATACTGTTAACAATACAAACAAATATTTGGCAGAGGTGCATACAAGAAAACGAAGATACGAACTTTTCAAAACGAAACTATCATTGGATATTTTGGAACATTCCTTTTGTTTTGAGTTATATATCTATTTTTAGGAAGAAAAAAAAACAAAATTACCCCCAAAACCCAGGTAAGATATTGGGGGAAAAAAACGTTTTTTTTTTTCGGTTGTAAGCAATGTTTCACCTCAAAAGAAATGTTTGTGTGAAGAGTACAGGGCTGATGTATCTGTGAAGTTTACCTCTGTTTGTTTCCCAGCCTCGTCGCACCGCCTCCTCCCCCCCTGCCTGTTGATATTTCAGCCCGGAGAGGTTTGAATTCAGTCTGTGGCCCCAGTCGAGCCGCCGCCATGCTGCTGAGCTGAGACACGGAGACGAGACAAACTTTTACTTTTCACCAGTTGCTGCCACGCTTTGTCCTCGCCAGTGAAAAAAGGTGGACACTTCCCACACTGTGAGTATCGTACCTCTCTACCTTATTGGAGAAGTTTAATTCACGGTAGTTGTAGTTTTTGGACTGAAAGTTGCCCAGAGTTTGGTCTCAGAAATGCGGGCTCTCGCGGACTCCTCAGCTGCACTTGTTAGTTTCTCCTCTTAACTTCCAGCGCCTCTTAAAGAGAGAAAAGTACCACTTCAGTTAAACTATGCGTCTCTTGTTTTTGAGTAAAATTTTACCACTAGTTTGTTGGGGGGGAAAAAGGATTTTAACTGGCTTTTTTATTTCTTTGTTTTTTCTTTTTTTAAAAACAAAAAGTAACTCCTATTTAAACACAAGTAAAGTCAGAATAAAGGCTCCATTTAAAGATTAAACGTCTCCACCTTTATAATGCCACTCTGCCACCCAGAGGTCAGTCAGAAGCTCCTACCCTTGGCATGCATAAATCAAGGGTGCTCTTTCATTGCAATAACAAAAGCCCATTTACTGACAGCCCTGAAGCACGGCCACATAACCACAGTTTATTTGGCCTCTCAAATCCCATTTTCTGTAAAGAAATTCATGCAGAATAATGTTACGTCTCTGTATGTTTATTCAGAGTTTTGAAGCTTTGCAACTGGAGTATTTTTGTGGGTAGTTTGAAACATCTCACCTGCTCTGTTCTCTATTCTGAGTAATAGTTTTTTTTTATTATTATTTTGGCCCCTGTGGCAGCGTTTTGCAGTAATGGTTTGTGTTTATAACTATGTACCCATCTTCTGCTCTCGGTTTGACACCTTAATGAAGCACAAGCTGCCATATCTGTTCTAGCACATGAGTTTCATTTCAGTATATCCTTTTTAAGTTTTAATTGTTGCACGCTTTAAAGATTTGATGTCAATGGTGGTTCTAGGGGGCCCCGGGTGGAGCTAATTTTTCTATTCATGGTGGCACTGAAAAAACAAATGTAACAAACAAGGCAATAGTTCATTGTTTGAAATATTAAGTGGAGCAAGGAGCCATTTTCTGCAATCCTTAGATAAAGCAGATGAAAACTGTGATTATATCTGAATATGACCAAAGATAAAAGTGCAATAGTTGGATTTTTGTGAAGCAAATGTAAAAAAAAAAAAAAGAAAAAAAAAGTAATTGGTCCAAGGGACCTAACATTTGGGTCAGTTTAATTATCATTTATTTATCTTGAATTTATTTAGTATTATGTCCTTATTACAGGGGCCATAAAATGGACTAAGTCCAGTTGTCCCCGCGTTCCAATTTGTCAATGTTAGATAAATGATGTCTTTTGCCTTTATTACATTGGAAAAATAGTTTGTTATATCTCACATTATTTTGCCAGAAGTTCTTTGTGTGACAATAGTTTAATCCAAGAGGGGAAAGCCACTCTACCTGTTTTATTATTTTATTATTAATGTGCAGATTTATACCTTTATACCTTTCTGAAATGCTCCTAAAATGTTTTAAAGGATTAAACCCCCCCAGAGCTGTAACACATCTAATGCAGTGGTTTGCTTTACATTTCATGAGCACTTGGGAACTTTTAGCATGGCAAATATGTTTCTCTTGAATAGGACGGTTGTTTTCTTCTCTATCTGTTCCCCTTAGTTTGTTGTTGGTGACGTAAACTGCTCCGTCTAGCTGTCATCTTCACTCAGGGTCTCACCAGAATTCAGCGGTAGGGACATGCCCCTCGCTTTTGGGCTCAATAATGAATTCTTCTGCCTTGTCAGTCCTGATTCCACAGGTCCTCAGCCGGGTCACATCGAACGTAGGGGCAGCAACCCAGATCTTGTCAATTTGAGGAGGCGCCTGGCACTCAAACCAGCCAGAGTCATGTCAGGCATAACCGAAGATAGGGGGTTAATTGGAGAGCCAGCCAGAACAGGATATTGCTGTGATCATTCACCAGCAGCAGACAAATCATTAAACCCTGGGCTGCAAGCCGCTGAGCGGTTCAGGCGTTTCTGTCCGTCTGTCACTCAAACTTCCCCCTCAGGCTAGAGTTTGTGTTGTAAGCTTCTTGCTGTTTTGGCAGGTTTCAGATTTTCTACTCACACGGTAGTTGGCTGTGTGTGGAGTTTGTTATTTAAGCAGATCATAATCGTTTAAAATTGGTAACATTAATTTTTTTATTTTGTCTAATCCTTTTTTGTGTACGGAAAGGTTTCTGTACAACCGAAGTTGGCAAGGTGTTATCTTAACTTTCAGATGACCTCCTCTTATTTTTTTCTTAATTCTCAAATCTTTGCATAAGGAAAACTTATGGTTTTAACATGTTTGGACTGTTTTTCCTTGACTTGACTTTCATGACTTCTGTTTGGGACAAAATGTTTTGTTCCTATAGAGAATAAAAGAATTGCGTGTTTGGAAATAAATGGCTCTGAGTGATTTGGCTATAATCCCACAGACAAACTCATCTGTATGGCTTTTTATTCAATCTGTAATCAATCTGAAATGAACAGTATTTGGGATTTCAGGAGGTGTCCCTGAGATCCTTGTTTTAGATCTGAACTTTACATGGAAATAGCTTCTTTTTTTCCATGTGTTGCTTGGTGCTTACTTTAGATGTGAAGCCAAACTCTGGCTGTTTGTCAGATTTGAACTCTTTTACAAACTGGGAGCATTAAATTCTGCTCTTACTGGAAGATATCCAGCTCAGGCTGAAAGCATGAACCTCATTTAGGTTCCAAATGCAATTTGCCAATTTAAAAGGCCTTTTGGTGTGGAGATGTCACGGCCCCTTGCATGCCAGCTCTGAGTGATTTTTGAACTTTTAATGGGTTTGATGGTGACCACCATTCATGCGTGCTCCATGCATTCCTTTCTTAGTTGTTTTCCAGTCTTTCATATGAGTGAATTACTTGCAAATGAACTGATAGCTACTGTTATGGCCGTAAAAGCTGCCATCTGTTAAGGTTTCTTTTTGTTATGTTGCTTTACAGAATAAAACTTGAGATGAAAGAGCTTATATACACAGTAATGAATTCACTGTTTATATTTCAGTTTAAAGAAAAAAAACAAAATAGAAATGGATTGTCTTGGTCCTGCAGGCGGTAAAGGTCAGTGCATGTCAGCTTTGATGTGGAAAGTGTGCTAGATTGGAGACGTTTTGGGTAACCCCCCACCTCCATTTCAAAGCCGCAGCCCTCCTCTGCCACACCCTTCCACTGTACCCCGGCACCCTCGGGCAGGGAGTATCTCACACTGGCAAAGACAACAGCATCTGGCTGCATATCAGCAGCAGACATGTGGCATGTAGAGTCACTTTACTTTGTATTATAATGCATTGCTGCATTCTAGAGATCCCTCTGCGAAATTACCTCACGATTTAGAGGTGCTTTTAAGTAGAGATGCAAGGAAGTAGACACTGGATGTTCAATTTCATGTTTCTTTGGTAATAAATAAAAGAAACAGTACTTAGGAAAATTTGTGAGTACAGCTCAAAAGTGAATTATGTTTTGTGTTTGTGGGAAATGTTTTCGGAATTTGCAGAAAATCTTATAAAACTTTCAGAAAATTTCTCAATATTGTTGTATTTTTCAAACGGAAGGTTTGATTTCAAAGTCACAGTGAGGAGAGAACGTTTTTAATATTGTTTGTAAAACGTCCAATATCCTTTCAAATCGGATCAATGTCGTTGTTCCTGCTGAAGTAAAGTGACCCCACAGCATGATGCCGCCTCCACCCTGTTTTGCTTTGGTAATGGAGTGAACAGTTGGATTGTTAGCTGGCTCCAGGAAAAGTTGAATAACAGAATCCTTTTCATTTACCTAAACCAGTGTGCAACTTGTTAGAAGTTACTTTCAATCAGCTTATTAATAAAAACTCTAGAAAGTCTGAACGTTCCCAAGATGTTACTCCTGCACATCTTTTGAGTGATTGTGCAGAGAGCGCGGTAAGCTCTCTGTTGCTGCGGAGTCGCTGACGGCTGACTTGAATGTTTTGAAAAGGTTCCCAGCTTTTGAGTTGCTGAGGGCAGAGAGCTGGAAGGGAATGGAGAGAGGGGGAGACTCTGTCTACATACAGTACATTCTGTTGTTACTGGAGTGTGTCAGTATCACAGCTAACCAGTCTAGGTGTTTTTCTGTCGAACTTTGTATGGATGATTTGCATTTGGGGAATCTATTGGAGATAAACAATGCTCCATTTTCAGTTTCTTGCTGATGCTGCATTATTGGATTTGCATATGGAGGATGTGTGTAAATCAACTTGTTGCCTGGGGATGCAAACCATATTTGGATACCTTATGCCTTGTAAAGAGCTGGTTTAGTCAGTAAAAGCGTTGCCTCAATCTGATGTCCGCTTTCACTCTCCTGTTGGACAGACCAATATGTCCCTTCTATAATGGCCACACTCCCTCAGACACAAGACCCTAACCTCAGCCCCTCCCCCTGCCTCCTTCTCATCCCGACACCCCAAATTCCCCCTCCCCCTTTCCCAGCAATTGTGCGCCTTTCCATAGGCGTGATACGAGCGCTGTCGCTCTCGGATGCCTAGCAGTGACACGGCGATCGGCAAGTCTCCTCGCTTCGATCCCACTAAGTGCTTAAAAAGGATGGACCTTGAAGGCATCATCTGTCTCTTAACCATATTAACCATTATGGATTTATGATGCTGAAGGGGGATAAAGAAGAGGGAGTGTGGGGGGAGAACCTGTGGGAGAGTTACCGGTGACAAGAGAGGGAAGAGGTGTTTTCATGTTTGTTTTTGGGGGGGTGTTTGCGAGCTAAGAGCTTGTCTTTAGTTCCTCTTCCTAAACCTGAAGATGTTTTCACTGACAAGATGGTAAGATTCATTTGGAGCACATGGCACGTCAAGAGAGATTAACATTGTGACTGATGGCAGCGCTGACACCTTTTTTTTTTTTTTTTTTTCTCCATGAACAGAATAAGGATGGATCCAGAGTCCTTAAGGCTTGCTGTTTGCAGTGTGTGGTCTCTGCAGCATGGTGCACGCTATTTTTATCCAAATCTCCTATGAGAAGTAAATAATTCAGTGTTGTTAGCTTTTAGGTTTTCAGGATGCAGCGATATGAGGTGTGCTATGCTATCTTTTTGTGTTCCTTAGCAAATGTGCACAAAGTCAAAGGAAATGTTCTTTTTCTCATTTTTTTTTTTTTAGCTCAGCGTTTTTATCTATTTTTCATCTGGAATAAGCACCCTCATGTCACAAGGTACTGCTGTCAACCTAGTTTTCTAAAATCATGCTTGAGCGCTGCGTGCAGGTAGAGCAAAGTGGCATCGCTGTGCATCAAAGAGCCGCGAGTGTCTCGCCATGACAGCTGCACATATGGGGGGAAACCACTTCTATATTGGTGTTCACAGGTCCTAGTTTGTTTTTTTAACCACTTCTTGAAAGTCTTTGCACCACCACTGCAGTTTATTGATCCCTGCATGTAGTTTGTCTTGCTTGCAGCATTTTATTTTTGCCAGTGTAGAGAACTGTGAGTTTCATTATTGCTAGATAATACAGCATAGATCATCACCGCAGTTCTGTAGATTTAAACTAAGAGTCTGCATCTTGTGAAACTATGTTTGGTGTCCTTGGTTACTGTATTAGTTTATTATAAAGTGTTTTGAGATACCTTTGAATTGTGCATGTTTCCTAATCGATTACAATTCTGAAAGTGAATGGCCAGATTTGATTGCTTTGATTAGTGGAAATAAACGGATGGTTATTGATGATGTCCTGAAAACAAAGGGACAGATGAGCAAAAAGAACAGCTATGGATAAAAGCTGTTAAGGTGTGATGGTTTTAGTCCAGAGGGAAGGACTGTGGGTGTGAAATGAAAGCTGTTTCTGTGACCCCAGATTGCAGATACTGGCTCCTGCTGCTGGACTGGTCCGGCTTTGGGTGGGGTTGGAACCTTGCTTTCACTTGTCTGGTCATTATGTCTGATCTGGGCTTTTTTTTTTTTCCATTTGCTATTTGAAATTTATCAGCTTAAAGTCTCTAAATCCTCATCTGGCTGGTCAGGCTGTGTCAACACAATCCCAAAATAATATCCATGAAATCAAAGTGCTACTGCTGCAATCTTTTAAGGGCAGAGAAGATAAAGAGCTAATAGCAGGTTTAGAGTTTGCTCATTTCCACCAAGGCAGGCTAAGATCACAAGATTGGTCAAATCAGCCAGTTAAATATGAAATCCAAGTTGATGACTAGTGGTTATTAGTGCTGGATGATGATCAAACTCTCAATTTCTGCAGCTCAATGATCATATGGAGCTGAAATAAAAGTCTCTTTGGTAGCTGATGAGTTCCTTGTTGGGCTCTGTTTGTGGTGGCTAGCTGGCTGGTGGGCTGCTTCAGTAACTATGGTGACGGTATCCCCAGAAAGCCTTAAAGCAATCCCATGCTTTGCTAGGCTGATTTGTGAAAGAAGGGATGCATGCCTGCGAAGTTAAAACTCAGACAATGACCTTCTTCTTCCATTCGTTTTCTCATACTGTTTGTTTTCTCCTCCCACTTTATCAAGTCTGCAGTGGCTGAGAGAGAATTAAAATATATTTATATTCTTGTTTTATTTTAAACTCTTGGATTATAATTTTTTTGTATGTCTTTTTACCTGCAATGAAATACAAATAAAAAAATAAATTCCCATTACATCAGATTTTCATTCATTCTTTACCGTCTGATTTTCTTTTCTTTTTTAATAAGCTGTGGCCCAACATAATTTTTTTTCCTCATCACTATGCAAAAATTAAGTTTAGCAAAATCACTTTTGTTATTGCAAAGCTCAGAATGAATACATTGAATTAGAAATATAATCTCCCTGCAAATATTGCATCCAAGCCTGATTGCAATACTGCACACATTAATACTCCAGTGACTACTGTAAAGTCCTCTTGGACGGAGTAAAAACAAGCAAAATATTTCGAAATAACTGCATTCATTTACTCTGGCATTAAGGAGCTCTCTTTTGTGTGAATAATTAAATATTTATACCTGGAGCAGACATAATGCCACCCAGGTTCATTACAGAACTGCCTCATAAAGACTCATAGATTACAGAGGCGATGTTTTGATCCGTCTTTAACGTTTTCTTTGTATATAGATGCATTTAGTTGCCTCACTTTATTGACATTTTGGGTGGTGGCTCAGCATTGGCCAATGTTTATTCAAAAATGATTGAAGGACAAAGAAATCCTTTTAGGGACACTCCTACTTTTAACTGAGTATGAAAGTAATGTTAGTATCATGTTTGTGTTTTTGTTGCTCATATTTTAAAGCTGTTTAATACGTGTATTATTTCAGTATGTAATTTAAAATCGTGTCTGTTTTTACAGATCTGGGTTGCTTAGTCACTGAACCTGTCAATCACCCATTTCCAGCTGTGTGAAGATAGACGAAGGAAGTTTTGATGAATCAGTATTCGCTAACCGACGCTATGACCGACAAGTAAGTCGTCTCTTCCAGTGAGTGTTTGACTTTTATGTCCTCTGAGGACTGGATGCCTGTTTGAGTATGAAGCCAGAGGAGGATGCAGTCTGGGGTTGCTCTCCTTCTCATCTCCTCTTGTTGATGTCAAGCAGAGAGAAGTGTGTTGTTGTGGTGAATGGGGGGGGGGGGGCTGATATAAAGACAGTCTTGTGTTGCCCCTGAAGACACATGACATGTACATCAGGGCTGATTTGCATTCCTGTTCACCGTGTTGGTTGCTGCTGCGCTCAGCTACTCTTTATTTCTCTGATAAAATAGTACAGCTCCTGGTTTTTGAATCTTTTCCGTCTTACCTCATCCTCCTAAACCTTCTCTGCTTTCTCCCTTTTTGTGGCTCACTCTTTGTCTTTTCCTTTTGGATCAAATCTCTTTCTGCCTTCTATCTGTCTTCTTTTTTGTCTCTTTTGTCAACTCTTCTCTTTGTGTCTCACTCCAGTGTTCCCTAACTTTGACCTTTTAGACCAAGAAGAATTGGAGTGCAGTAAGCAAAATAATCTGACGTCAGCATTGATAATAAGTGGGATAAGTCATGCTGGATGGTCAGCTTTTCCAGTTAAATAAAATGACCTTCACAATGTAAGCAAAGGGTTGATGTTGAACTAAGACCATATGGCATTGACTGTCTTCACTTTCTATGTCCATCCTCTCCCTACTTTTTACTAATGCACCTGTTCACCCCTTTGAGAATGGGGGGTCTGCTCAGTCGGTCTTTCTATGAAATGAGCCCCAGGGTGCTTCCCTAGCATCCTATTATGTCAGCATTAAATACTCCATATCTTTACCAGCAGAATAATGCTACCTCTGCCCAGAGGGGGGGCATTCCTGCAAATATAAGAGGCCATGTCGCTTTAACGGTTTTTATTGTATCTCTAGTCTAATGCACCAAAACAAAGATCTTGCAGCAAAAAGTCCTTGAAAAAGCAGAAGCAGAAAAGTAAACCGTAAAGTGTAATATAACTTAAAGATGGGATCACCGATGTTTTTTAAGTAAGATATAACAATGTTGACAAGTTTGCTTGCTGGATCAAAAGTATCCAAGCAACCAGAAGGTGGGGGCCTCTTGGGGAGGGGTTGTTTTTATTGTCTACTAGATGGTAGTCCATGATGTAGAAGGATTGTATGAGTGAGAAGAATGATAAATGTTGTGCTAAAGCGAAGTGAGGGGGATAGTTGGAGGACGTGGGCCCCCCAACAGAGATCGAGAACAAAGCCCCCCTCAACATGGAACTACTCAGGGTTCCTACAAAGGCAGAAGGAGATGGCTACTTATTTTCTCTTCAGTACACACTCGCATGACCCCCAGCCTCCCTTTCTTTCTCCCTCTGCCTGAGTCATCAGCAAACATTTACTCTTTGCAGGATATCGGTGGACATTTCTTAAGAAATCTACCTTCCATCTGGTATTCCCAGATTCAGACATGAGGATAGGTCTAAAAGCTCATTGCTGTTTTCTCATGATTTGATCAAATGTTCCTGTAGAGTTCAGTCATTGACCTCTGTCACATGATTACATATCTTCAAGTGTTATGTCAACTATCTTATTCCAGCTAAATAAAACAAAAAAAATAATGTTCTTATGAGCATGGTGGAGTTTATATGTGCTACTTGGATTTCACAGCAAAGATCCAATGATCTAAAAAGGCTATTACTTCATCTCATGCTACTTCATGCAGACTCTTTGTTTGCACTAATGAAGATTCACTCACCTTTACAAGAAAGTGGGGGCAATTGAATAAACGTTCCAACAAACGTTGTTTTTTGCTATAGGATGGTATACATGATTCATATTTTACAAACCAAGATGGCATTAATCACACCTATTCAATCGTGTTAAATTTCATTCTTGTTATTCAGAATTTTTTATGAAACTTTGCAACTTAGAGTTACCAGAATTTTCCAGTAGTGCAAAAGACCCTAAAACAAGTGGATGCAGTCAAAGCTAACTTGCATACCTAATATCTCACAATGAGTTTCAAGTCGAAATTCTTGCCCAAATTTGGATTTTTTTCTACTTTGTAAATTTTCTTTCTCCTCTCCATGTAGAGGTTGGTTTTCTGCAATTTAAAATAAATAAATGTTTGAGTTTGGCCTCCTGGTGCTCTGTAATGAGGAATGTTTCTAAACTCTGAATCAGTGCTTGTAGATGAGGATTTGTCTTGTTTAAATTAAGCCCTTTGACAATCTTGTAAAAGATGTCATCTTGTTTGTCTAACTGTCCTAAATTTCACATTTCTCTCCTTCTTTCTAAGCAAGATTTAAACCAGGGATCATAGTACTGTTTGATTTCAATCCAGTAATGCTAAACTGTTTTCTGTACAGGTATAAAACTAGATTATTATTTTCATTTCCCATTCATCTGAGGAGAAAAATGTTTCCTAAGCTGCTGAACTATGTGATTGTGTTTTGTTGTATATTTTCTCATTTTCACAAAGAAAAATTCTTTGCTTGTTTCTTATTGTTTTGTGTACTGAGAGAGTTTATATCAAAGCCTGTTTGTTTTCTGTCTTCCTCTGTCCTTTGAGTCTCGCTTCCCTCGTCCACCTGTGCTGGTGTTTACTGACAGCCTTGTCAGAGACTTGGGATGTTTATAGTTCCACAGCAAGGAAGGCTGCTCAGGGTGTGTGTTTCTCTATGAGAGCTAAAATAACAAACTGTCATAGAGATATGAGAGCACTTCCCAGCAGCCTTCTCTGTTTTAATATGTCTGCTTTGCCTTTCTGTTTCAGTCAAGGTCCTCTGCATGTGCTCACATCTGTCTCAGGAGTGGAAGAGTCTGTGTTGGTGTAAAACTGTCTTTAATTTTTTTTGGGTGTTTCTGCTTAAATAAGACTTTGTTTATAAAGTTATGCATATAAATTCCCTTATAGCTTGGGTTGTGTATCTTTTGAAATAAAAAATAAAAATATGGAGAAATGAGTAAAGATTTATTACTCAGACATTTTACATTTGATTTCTGTAGCTTTTTATGTAAAATTGCTGACCGATGTATAACTATTTCAGCTCATTCAGATTTCTCTGTTAAACTGAAACATTTAAAGAAATGCATTCAAAACATTTATTTCTATATAATCGGTTTGTTATGCAGTGTGTTAGAGTAGCTCTAAAACGTTTTGTTCTTCTTTTTTGTGACAAAAAAAACTTTAAAGTAAACATTTTAAGCTGATCAATCTTCAGTTACCACCGTTTTGCTTTTACTCAGAGATTTGTAGACTTAACAACATCAAGCAGTTGCTTCAGATGGTTTTGAGGACACTATTGCAACGACATTGGCTGACTGAGAAAAACAAAACGGCCTGTAGAAGATCGACTTTATTCCACGGGCTTTTTTTTTTCCTTCTTGATCAGCTAAAGGCTTTTAGAATTTACCAAATATGATGATTTCCATAACTTTGAAATTGTTGTATTGATACCAAAATCTTACTGGGCAGAAAAACGGCATTTTGCCCGACTTTGGGATGCTAATCTGTTAGAGTTGTAGTCCACTGAAATAGTTGGATAAAAACATTGTGACACCAGTTTATGAACTTTAGCCTGTAGTATAAAGGTAACCTTTTCTCCATAGAAAAGAAAATGCTTAAAAGCTCTTTAACTACATTTCTTCTGAATTAGGAAAATATTCTTGCAAAGCACAATGATAATCCTTAAGTAGCTGAAATCCAGTATTGCAGTGGGGTGTTCAGTGATGGCTCTCAATCCAGCAGCTTTCTGAAGTGCAGCCATTGCCACTATTGTTCTGGTTTGAGATGTTTTTTTTCAAAACCCCTACTTTTCCTGGCTGTCATTCAATTCCACTCATCAGTTAAGCACTATAGAGCCGTGACATCTCCATTTCCTCTCCCTCACCTCTCCAGACTGCCATGTCACCAAGGGCAAGGTTTGCAGGGCACTCCTTGTTTTGCCACCACACTTGTTGCCCCCCCCCCAGCACATCCTGAATTGAGACATACGAAGGCGTGGCCTCATTAGGATTCGTGGCAACATTGTAAAAACTCTCGATCAGCTGTCACACGGTTTTGTGGGAGACGGGGAAGTCCAGTTCAAAGTGCTTCCTGAAGATGTCGAGGGGGGTGCACTCTTTGACCTTGGGCTCATCAATCTTGTACATCTGGCAGCTATTCCCACTGCTCTATGGATGCTGCCCACAGATGCTGAGATGCAGACATTGGATATGATATTTGCGCTTGTTGCAGATGAGTTTCTCTCTGCTTGCATAACTGAAAATAGGATGGAAAAGCATAAATGTTAGAAAGTGACTGGTTACGATTTCTTAAACAAATCAAGTTTCTGGTTTGATTTATTAAATCTGACTTTTCTGAAGTTGAAGGAAATCTCAGCAGCTCCAACAGTCTGATAGGTTTCTGAAAGTTTCAGCAGATCCACTAGTAAGGAGTTAAGCACGTTATGCCTCTGATTAAAAACGGTGCTAACCATTTAAAGTATTATTTTAAAGACTTCTATAGTCATAGATGACCCATCTGGTCAGAGCATGTTGGTTTTCTGACTCAGCCATCCATCCTATTAATGCTTTATCCCTTTCCTTATAACTCCATACTTAATTGTATAACCTCTGATCAATGTTCCTTACATCAGCAAACACAGGGTGGCACCATCCTGATTCCACATCCAAAGTATTTTTGTTGTTGGTAAAAGTCCCAGTGTTGGCGGTATGTTTTACGTTTTCCTTTGCTTCATCACTGCTTAACGTAATCTGATTATTCTTTTATGCACCAAAGCAGGCAAGCTTGATAATACCCATGAATCTGCACATTCGGTTGGTTTAGCTGACCTGAATTCAGAAATGTTAACTCTTGTGTATTTTGCTTTGCTGGATTTTGAGTTATGTTGATCTTCACTACAATATCTGAGCTCTAGGGATGATTGAAGAAAGGATTCTCTATAAACGGTCAGGTATAAAATGTTTTGCTGAGAGGTTCTTGCTTCATGACTTTGGGAGTAAAGTCTGTCATGCAGGAAGAATGTATTCAGCTTTTGGTGCCGACTTTTCATTTTGCTCAAGGACTGACTCGAAGCAGTCGGTCAGTGAAAGGACGCCCAGTCATCCGTCACAAGAGAGATGGGATGTCTGAGAGCAATAAAAAAAAAAATAAAAAAACTTACATCCATTAACAAGAGTCTTAGAATTTTCCAGCTGATTGCAAATTACTCCGGAAGCATTTAGTCCTTTAGATGTTCTTACTGGTGCTCAAAATTTTGAAAGAGTCTTTTAATCCAGTTTTTGGTTCATTGGCTTCACCAAGATCTCCTGTTTACTAATTGGAGCAGAAGAGAACATTTCTGACTGAAAGATATGCTAGATGTTCAGTGTGTGCAGAGAGCGCCATTGTTGGATACATCATTAAAAAATATTAAACAAAGTGGAACGAATAGTTAAAATCCAAATTATGCAGTTATTACTGATATTGGACATTCTAAAGAAAGCCAAACTTTATGGACATTTACCGCTGACAACGACACAACTTTTTAATGGGTTCTTTGGTTCATTTTTTTTAAAGAGAAGAATTAAAGGAATTGAAACAGATTTTTTTATTTATTTATATTGTTATACCCTCTAAGACCTCTAGTTCCCTCTGTGTAGATGTGATGAAACTTGTTAGATTAGTTGCATTCGTCTGAAACCTGTGTCTGACAAGTCTTCCACAAAAAATAGCGAGTCACTTTGTATCACACAAAGATCATTCCACCCTGCAAAAGAGATCAATATGTTCAGAGCCGAGGTTCCTCTATTAGATCCTTTTTGTCTTTTCCAAAATAAGTAAGAATCTGAATTTTTATCATTTGCTAAGTATTTTTTATTCATGATTTAATGGTAACTTTGGGGTTATTTTCTAAACCTCATCCCATTTTGCAGACATTTGATGTATATCATGCATACTTTTATCTCCTTTAACCAAGTCCTGACAAACTAACTATACATCTCAAACCTTCTTCCTCTTCTAGGCACGTGCACAGTGACACAACATATAACTGTATTGTCTGATCTGTGTGTCTTCTCCCCCTCCCTAGCCTGAGGATATTATAATTCTCTCCAGAGGAAGAGCGTCGCATCTTTTAGGAGCCACAGGTCAGAAACTCTACTCCTCTCCCACCTCCCTTCCTCGCCCCCCCTCTTTGCTGTGCAGACCGATACTGTGGTGCTTTGAAGCCTGCAAGTTTCAAAACCAGTGTTGCATGCTTCTCCAGGCCCCCCAAGCCCGTATCTGTCTTAAAGGTTTTGCTTGCTTTCATTTACCCTTACCATCTTCTGCATGACTACACCTGGGTAATCCAGCTGGGAATTGATATTTGTACCTATTTTGCTTTTTTTAATCAATCATTCCCTTTCTTGCTTTTGGTGTTTTCTCCATTCAACCTGATGCTTTTTGTTTGTTTGCTTACAGGCACATAATTACTGTGCACCTGGTGGTGTTTATAATGAAAGGCATGCATGGTTGCCTTGCTCTGAGGTTTTGGACAGCACACTTTGCTCTTTGGCTTTGCTTTTACTTTGCTGAACGGCTGCTCTAAACAGCAATTATTCAGTCATAGCCTAGCAACTGCAACTCTAGTGCACTAAAGCTTTTCTCCAAATACCAAAGTACGATGCATGAAGCTGAAGTGTGAAAAAATGTGTTTTCTTTATAACAAATGACTTGGAATATTTACTATTTAGCCTTATGATTATATTATGCAATTATTTCAATTTTTATCCAAGTAACTTTAAATCAATCATAAGGATAACTTCATATCAGGTAATTGGACTTAATAGACCAAGTGTGCCAAAGGTGTGGTTATCTGTTAAAAAAACCAAACAAACAGATGCAACAGGTGGTAAAAAGCAGTTTTCATTGTTTAAAACAAAAACAGGAAGTTGATCATGAAAAGAGATTTTAAACACCTGTTTGATGTTTGTTTTTTTCTTTTGTACTCGAAAAATTTAAGGTGTAACAGGATGTGTGTTCCTTCAAAAGGCACCAGTTCTAACTGAGGTATTTTCAGCCTCTCCATGAAACTTAAAACACTCAGTCATCTCAGTCTTCCAGGTTTCTTGCTTGTGCAGCTAAAAGCGGCCTCATGTCTGTAGGTAGATTGGTACTCTCTAAAATAGAGCACCTTAAATATTCTTCCAATCTTTAGGAAGGGTGTCAATACTTCTTCTATTTGATACTACTCACCGGTAGAGAGAGAGATGACTGACAAGTTTTTTGCAAATATTAGCATTTATTTCTTGTATCAGATTCATCCGATATGTGTAAATATTCTCTTT
>JAUZNJ010043426.1:6435-17388 GCA_034780135.1 Jordanella pulchra | reverse complement strand
TGACTGACAAGTTTTTTGCAAATATTAGCATTTATTTCTTGTATCAGATTCATCCGATATGTGTAAATATTCTCTTTCCGAGTAATTGAAGAGCTTATCAATAATTTTGCTAATAAATATTTGATCATATATTTTCTTCCTTGTGGTCTGATACTTTAAAACAAAGGTGTCTTGATTACAGAAACACAAACTTCTCATGAAAAGTTGCATAATGATGCCTGACTCAAATTTTAAAGGAACTTGGCTGTAGTTTAATGGTAAAAATATTCAGAGAATGGACTTTTTCTACAACTTCCTTTTTCTTCAGTTATTTCCTGCTGTGATTTCCTTGTTGCCAGAAGCTTTTTTTTCCAACACACTTTTTTAGTGTAAAAGTTTAACTAGATGGCTGTAAATGATAAAGGTTGGTTGAGGCAAACTTTAGATGTAAAATTAATAATAAAATGGAATTGTTGAGTTTTTTTTTTCTTTTCAGCTGCAAATGCATATTTTCAAACAATGATTGGTAGATTATTAGTAATTATTTCCTCTATTTTTATACCTGTTGTTGTTTTATTCAGCTATTAAAAAGAAATGTTTACAAATTCCTTGTTTTTTCTAACAACTTTATACTCTTAAGTTAAAATAAGTTGATTTAAGCAGAAGCTTCTCCTGCTCCAAAGTAAATCTGGCGGTGGAGACATTTCATGTGACTCGGATCTAGCTTCCTTGTATATCTACTGTTAGCAAACACCCTCAGAGAAACTTGATCAGATGTAAAAATGGTGACACAGTTTTGCCAAACAGCTCTTCATGTAGGGAGCAGAGAATGTGGCTTATGGTTGTAGTTATTAAAATGTCAGTAAACACAGCTGATTTTATGAGGCACGGGGACAGCCAAATAAGATTCCCAATGAAATGTTTTAGGCAAAAGAATGGCTGTTGTTTTTTCTTTTTTTTTCTTTTTTTGTTAATGAAAGGTCAGAATTTGTTTTTCAAACCTAATTGTGCCTACTTCTTATCCAGCCAGGGTAGCTTTTTAAGATAAATGGCGCTTTGCAAATTGCCCCAATAAGAGACGTTTTCTTATCTTTAGCCTCAAGTTAATGAAAGACGGATTATAATGTGTGAAATCTCCAAAGATTTATCCTCTACCGTCCTTTTTTCTCCTTAATATCATTTAGTCTATGAAAACATATTTCTGCTGTTATTTATTGGTTGGCTGAAAGCTGAAATTTCTTCTACTTCCTCAGAAAATAAATGACCCTGCTTTTAGGGAATGAATTGTTAATCTCTCTTTGTAATAGTAAACTGTTCTCAGTGTCGTGCAGGAAAAGAATGCTTGACCCAAATCTGTTGGCCACATCACGAGAAACTGCCATGATAAGTATCTAAAGTTTTAGAGCTTTTTGTTGTTATTCCCTCCGTGGTGTGAAAGAAAGAAAAGGGGAAATTAGTTTGTTGTGTGCTGGATTGCCAAGTTCAGGAGGAAACACTGTTGGTGTTGAAGGAGCCTGTGGGTGATGGGGTGGGTTTTCACACAGCTCACTAAGGGAGGTTTGTGTCTCTGCCGGCCAAAATTACTAC
The DNA here is from genome assembly GCA_034780135.1 of Jordanella pulchra. NCBI lineage: Eukaryota > Metazoa > Chordata > Actinopteri > Cyprinodontiformes > Cyprinodontidae > Jordanella > Jordanella pulchra. The sequence continues at coordinate 15,822 of JAUZNJ010043426.1, read as the reverse complement.
CATGAAATCAGCGCCTGGAGGAGAGAAAGGAGTCCTGTTGAAAAGCAGAAAGGGAAGGGAAAAATATAGCAGGCTTAAAGGAATGGGTACCGATTCATTAAAGGCTCCTGGACTGGTGGGAAAACCTTGTGACTGTCATATGAAGACCAGTTTCTTTAGGTGTATTAACTATTGATGTAGCTATTTAACAAGTGACGTTTAATTTTTAATCTAGATATAAAAACATTTTCAAAACTATTCACAGCTCTAAATGCAATGGGTTACAATCAGGTAGCTAAAGGTAGATCAGTGCATCTTTGTAAGTGTAAGGAAGAACATCAATTTGTATCCATCCCCCTTTAACCAGAAAATCCTGTACATCCTATTGCATTCAGAAATTGGTTAATGATGTATGGCACAACAGAAAACCTACTAAACCAACTTAACTGACATAACGGGCAGTAAGAATTTTAAGCAGCCAAAAGAGCAAGAGGCTCACTGTACCTCTGGAGAGGCTGCAGAGATCCACAACTCAATTAGTCTGTTGAAGTGAAAATTATTAGTTGTGGACTTCATGTTGGAATCACAACAAAACCATAGTACCCTCCTTTGGTCTACGTGTAAATCCGTAGACGGCATGTGGCGAAAAACCGATGTTCCACATCGCCATGAACTCCGATCCATCCCAGTGGAAACGGCAGAGGTGTATTCAAATGGCCTATTCCAAAATATGGTAAGACTTTTTAATGCCATCTTCCTAATCAGATTAAACTTGAGTTATTTTGCGTAGATGCTAGTCTAGACAGGAAATTCTTGCAGAGACAATTATCTACAGACATGCAGGTGTTGTATTGAGTAATGTTGCAAAATTTAGAAAGTTTCAAGAGACAGGAGCACTTCAGCAAAATGCTGCTTCAGTGGAAGATGAAGTCACCTGCAGATGGTCGCTACTATTTAGGGTAATGACCATTGCCCACAGTATTAGTCCGACCTTAAATGTTTGAGGAAAATGGATGTGACTTTTAAGTGGTGATGACCTCTATGTAAGCCCCAGTGTTTGCCCAGTTGAGCTGAATTATAACAATATTTGTTTAACTGTTCAATTTTTTAAATTAGGTTTGTAGATATTATGTACAGCTTTGTGTCTTTGGGGGATGCCTTACTCTGGTGTCTGAAAAAACTTTGTGTTTTTTTGTGTGGGGGGGGGGTATCAAATTACAGAAAAACAATTTTCATATTTGGGAAGTTTCTTCTTTTTGGGTATTTCCTAAACCTGTCTCAGCAGATGTTGGTAGTAAAATTTCCCCACTTTTTTTTCTTCCTTTAATTAAAAGAGAGGGAGCCTGGTGATTATGTTTTTATACTGGACTACAGAGCCGAATTCAGTGCTTTGACGGGGAACACCACACAGTGATCTTCTAGTTAGCTAACTTCACTCGCCTTTATGTTTATAGGGAAGTTTTTCAGAGCCATGTGACTCAGTGAAAGGGTGTGTTGTTTTTTAAAAGCTCACCATTTGCAGACTAAATATACCCTTTACTGGAGCTGACCCTTTATTTGCCTTTGCTGTGGCCACTTAAGGTCGACATGCTTGCTCAGTAGGGGCCCGACGACTAGTAATTATATAGGAGGATTTCCATTTTCTATCCCCTGTACACATCCTTTTTCAACAGTTTAGCCATCTGGACTGTCTTTGATGGCTTACCTAGAGTTTACCTACTGTATCTCATTCTGTCTTTAAATCTAGTGTCCTCAAGCTCATGATCAAAGGAAAGCTAAAATAGGATGGATTTCATTTGTATAATAAATGTTCTTTTTTAAGGGGTAAACGATTTCATTCCATCTTACATCCAGTAAATTCAACATGAATCGTACAATTTGCTTCAGGGATTATCTGCTGTGGTTATTCTGACCACTTCCCAGCTGTTTTGTTAACTGTGCACAGCTGTTCACTTATGTTTTTGAGAAATTGGTAGGGATTTATCCACACATCTCATATTGATTGACAGAATTGCAAACTATAAGTTTACTCATGCATGTAGATGCATGTCAATTAACTACATCTTTACTGATAAATTTTGTTCGGGGATTAATCAGAAGCAAGTGTGCTTGGGACATACACTTCTATGTAAACCTTTTGAACAAAAAAGCATTATTTTGGATTGAAAGGAAGATGATACATGTAAGGAGGGAAACATCCGACAGGATTGATTATATTTTTTAGATATTGGGATGAAGTTCAGATTTTTATTATCAGCCATGGTGTTTTTTCTAAAGCCTAGTTCATACCTGGTGCATTGAACTGTGTGTGATGGATCACTTGCAAACAGTGATGCAATCACACACCCCCTGCGCCATACCTCAAACTTTGGTAGCACTGTAAGGACTGAGTTACAAAAACTAGATGCAGACTTTTCAGACTCAAATCATAACATCAAGAGGAAGGAAGAAAGTAACAGGAAAAAAAAAAGCAAACAGAAAATCATAGAGAAACATACATTTGATTTATAAAGTAAGATTGTATACATTTACCTTTTTGTAATTATTGTCAGGTCAGTTAATTGGCAAGCAAGAGTCCATCTGTTTGTTTTTTAGTCTGTGTATAAAAATAGCTGTAATTCTGAGAAGCCCTGAAAGGTGGGTTGGAGGACATTGTTTAGAAAAACGGCATCTGATAATCTAAATCAAGTCACTATTATACAAGGAGGCCAACATGAAGCCATCCAGTAGGTTCACCTTATAGCACCGGGTTTAGATTAGCATAAATTAAAATAAGAATAGAGAAATTCACTGTGCTTTTACAAATCAAGACTTTCACCTATGATTGCAGCAGAAGAGGATCTATTAAAGCATCTATTCTAGTGACCTGATAACAAATGAATGAAGCTCCTTACAGGTTTTTGCTAGATAAGTAAATATATATACGTATATAAACTGAAGGGTATTAGCTGCAGCTTTTCTAACAGCGTCAGGCTGTAAATTCTTGGCTTACTGAACACAAATGCCAAAAAAAGGCTCATCTTGGTGAGAAATGGAACGCAAAACCTCCTTAGCACCTGGCAATACTTTAGGGTGGGATCGAGGGCCCAGTCAAATCTCATAAGAGGGATCCGATGCTCACAGTTGGCATCCTCGTACGCATATGTACGCAAGCTCAGATCTCTGCCATATCTGTAGCCAAACCCCATTAATCTGTAAATGGCACTGGGGCAGACATCAGATTTCATCCTCTTTGATCCCTGTATTTTTGTTTCAAGTGAAGGATCGGTAACTCTGTGTGCAGGCCTGCGTCTAACAAGACTCTAGGTTGGAGAAACGACTACAAAGAACACAAGTTAAAATATACAGTATCGCATACCTGGTGAGCTGCATGAATGTTCAGTGTTTTTCATGCCATCATCTGACCTAGATCTTAGTTGTCAATAAGCTCAGAGATGGTCAAGTGGTCGTGATGCAAGAGAAAGAAGTGTGATATTATAGCCATTGACCTGGACAGTGGTCAGAGCACATGTGGGTGAGTGTCGACACATGCCAGTCTTTATTAAAAACCAAGTGCAATACCCAGAGGTAGAAGGATTTTCAATAGTTTTCCATGTAACTTGGCAGATAAACTTAGCAGTTTAAAGAAAATGGAGAAAAAAAACAAAAAACGTTTTTGACCAGTATAGTACATCATCTTGTTCCAATGTCTGTGTGTGGTATTATATCAAGATAGAAAGCCTGAAAAGTTTCTTGGCCTGCAGCAGCTGAAGGAAGAGTATCTCTATATATTGATGCTGATGATTTGGGGGAATTGAAGGAAAAGAAGTGCTCCCGCGAGGTCGGAGATGTTGGCAGGAGCTTAATGTTCAGCCCTCCTTAAATCCAGCCTCTATTCTGCTCTGGATCCTCTCTTTGCTCCCTGCTGACAGGATGCTGAGCTTCTTGTCGGCGCACTCTGCATTAAAATGAGATGGAAAGTGGGGAATTTGCCATGAGGCACTTAATGACAAGTGGATCTGGCGTTTCATGAGGAAACTGGATGGGAGCCTGTAGATGTAAATCGATCACAAGGCAAACCATATGAAAGCTTGCTTCACAACTGCTAAACACAGCAAGATGTTATGGGTTTTGTCGTCTTCTCAAATGACCCAGCATGGAGCAGTGTGGCTTTTACTTTGCTGTTTAGCATAGTTTTCTCTCTGCCACAAAGGTCTGGATTGACACTGTCTACTGAGCAGTTTTCTGGGCTTCCAGTTGATCTATGGCATTCTCAGGAAAAAAGATTTTGTGAAGTATCTGGTGCCACCTTTGTCATTTTCTACTTCATATAGAAAAATAGATGGGACCAACTTTGATGATTTGCATAGAAAAGTATGTGTCTATAATTGGCTGAATTTTAATTAAGTCATAATTTTTCACTGCCATTGAATCATCTGCAGAAAAATATAAGCTGGAGCCAACGCATGGTAAATAGTCTGTTCTTATACAATGCCTTCGCAGGGCAGGGGACTCCAAAGCACAGTACATTCATTAATTCACCCATTCTGACACACAGATGGTGGTGAGCTACCAAGTAGCCACAGATGCACTGGGGCACACTGACAGAAGTGAAGTTGCCATAAACGGGCGCCACAGGGGCCCTCTGACCATCATCAGAAGGCAGCGCAGGTAAAGTGTCTTGTACAAGTTCATAAAAACGTTTGGATTCACTGAGCTGGGGTTTGAACAAGCAATCCTCTGGTTACAAGACAAGCGTCTGCATCCATCTGTTGAGCAGATCATGCCCTCTTCTATAGGGGATGCATGTATTGATCCCCCTGCAACCACAATCATCAATGTTGTTTCCTGCTCTTTATTATTTGCTTAAAACACTTTTCTTTCTAAAAAAGAAAACCGATGTTTCAATCCCAATAGATTGCAGGTATCTTTTGATTATAATGTGACAATAAATGGGAAGAATATTTTTGCAAAGCAATGCTCTTATGCTTTGAAGTTATTTTTCTATTTTTAGACCGTTTACCTCGACACATCCAACCTGATGGTTTCTTTTCATATTGACTTATTTACTGTCTGGAATTCAGCCGAGATCCAAACCAAACAGCAGCACTGCACTTTTAGACTTGGAAAATAAATCAAAGAGGAGGGCTTTTCTTTTAATTCCCACAAAAAGACAATGCAGTAATGGCGCTGATATAAAACCAGTGGGATCAAATTGCAAGTTTCAAGTTTCTTGTTTCTTTTTCCTGTGCTCCTTGGACAGCCTGCCAACGTCTGCAGCCAGTTAACAGCAGAGTCCTGGGAACTTCAAGGCCCCAAACAGGTGTCTGCTCTGTGCCCAGTCAGCAGGGCTGGGATGGGAACACAAAGGGCTCAAAGAGACCAGGCCAGCATGTTACAGTCTGAAATATCCCAGGCCAATATGGACACTTCTACATTTCTCAGCAGCCCTGGGTCGTGACTCTCTGCTCTTTCTACGGCTGTAACACTGAGTGGGTTTTGAAGCCTGGTGAATGGCAGGAATGATGGAGGCCATCGGGAAGTAACAAATAGATGGCTGAGTCTAGTGGGAATCTGCTGGTCTTTATAGAATTTACCCCTTTTTTGTTTGAGGATAAAAACAGAACTGTTCGCCTTGGGTCTTTTTCATGGTTTCTGTTTCTGTATTATAAGGTCACGTCTTCTGTTTTTCTGCTGTGATCATCTAAGAATTTCATACTGCATCCAGATCTCATGGGTCAGTGTGATAATGTGTGGGGGGGTCTATTCATTAAGCACTTCTCCTCAGGGATGACGTGGATGTGAGGCAGGGTGGAATGGAGTCGAGTGGAGGCTCCCCTCATCTTCTACAAACAATGGATCCTTGTGTATTTGACCCAGAATCGAGTGCATGGCTGGGCCTGAAGCTGGGGTGGAATTACATTTTTAACAGATTTTGCTGGTGAAATCTTTGAGGAGGGAGGGTCAGTGTTAGGAAAGGCCATGGCCGCTGGCCCTGTTTGTTCTAATTTAGAAGTGGATCAATAATCAATTATAATTTCCTTTCTTTGGCTCATTTCGAATCGAGTCCAACTGATTATATGCAGCGCCATGTGATACATCTTCCCCTGCTGCTGAGGGATGGACTACTAACCTATATTAGAGCTGAATGAGCCACAGTAGGGCCACTAGGTCATTAAAAAGTAATTAATGATTTATCTGTTGTGTTCTTTAATTTATGCAGTATCTCTGAATGGGAACATTTATGGGGGGTACAGATAAACTATAAGTTAGTTAAAACCTGGTGGGATTTGTAGACATTGAATTTAGTTTGTTTTGCAAAGCTTTCACCTCCTAGTAACAATTATAGCTGATTTCCGTTTCTCTTTTAGAGGTATGAGAGCTTCATTTGAATTTAATTTATGACCAACTTTTAATAACATGCAATGAAACTTCACCACTGAGGACAAAAGTTCCTTTTTTAGCAGAGATGGTATACATGGCAAAAAACTGTGAGAACATTGAATGTTATGGGTTTATTTTTTGTCTCACTCTAGCCTCCCTGGGCTGATCTATACTCTATTAGGAGCAAAACAACAGATCATCAGCCTCCATATGCAATACAGACCCTATTCCCTAATGGTGGGGGTCTGCATCTAGCTTGTTCCATGATGAAGGTTAAAAACTCAAAATAAAATAGAACTATGTATTTTCCTTCCTGTTACCTGCTGAAAGTCTCGCTTTCTCTTAGCTGCAGTCTGAGTGAATCTTAAACCTTTTTTTATCATTTAGCCATTTTTCATATGCTTGCCGTAGTTCATCACAGGGCGACACGGACAGGCCAAACACTGTAACTATCAGGGGTAGTCTAGAGAGACCAGTTACTTTAACAGACTTGGGTTTATTTGACCATAGGAGGAAGATGGAGAACCTTAAGGGAACCCATAGATACCCAACAAGTAGATTATAACTGTTGATGGCAAAAAAATTTTTTCGCTAATTCCTGTAGTTATTTGTTCCTTAATTTTTGCTTTTTCATTTGGTTGTTTTGGAATCTACTAATCACAATTTGTTGTGTGACTGGTCCATCCGTTTTGCAGCTTTCGTGCTGGTACTTTACCATCTTTCAATCAGGTTGGTATTTAGAACCGGAATAACCTGCTTAGTGCTGGATCGCATTGCTTTCCCAGAGCTGACGTGCACTTTCAAATCCCCCTTTACTCTTTGCTGCCTTTATAACCTTCTAAGACGCAGGATGCTCAAGGCGCCCTAAATGCCAACATCCTGTGTGTTTTTGAATGAGATAAAAACCAGGGTGCGAGGCTGTGGCTTAAACACAGCAGCTCTCACACGACTGGATCCGCAGAAAGGAAACGCATAACCTTCACAATTGAATTATGTCATTTAATCACCTCCCAGCTGAAGGCTTTTCAGTGTCGACAACAATCAAGTAAAGAAGGGAATTACTCTTATATGTGAGTCACAATGATTTGGCTTGAGTGCAGTGAAAACAGACCTTTGGGGTAATTTTGTGTTCTCTGACTGGCTCCTTCTCGGACCGCAGTAATTCGGCCACATGGTTTAGAGGACGGATTTAGAACAGATTTAGAGATTTATTGTAATATTTTACCAAAGCTTTAAAGCTTGATCTTTTGACCCCAGATTACCCCAAGGATTTAAAACTATCACCCAAAAACATTGTTCTAAATATGTAAAGTACAAATTACTGTTGACAAAAACACCAGGACAAGATGAATAATATCAATAATTATCAATTTTGCTGTGTTTTTTAGCCACTTATGTAAAGCTGATAAAAGCCAGAATTTATGAGTATCTGGTTTTATAAAACATAAGCCACGTAAGAACAATCTAGATGAGATGAGTATCTATATGAACGGTTGGAAAAGTTTTTTATCCCGCTCTTCTTTAGGGGAAGGCAGAGGACAAAGAGGTCACAGTGACTCATCACATGACAAATGGAAAAAGACACCGGTGTCTGATAATGCTTGACTACCAGCAGCTTTGTCATGGCGTTTGTTATTGTCGTTATCGCCAGAGGCAAGCAGATCCAGTTGTCTACATCCTCAGAGCAGCAGCAGGTGGAGTTTCATGACTGTGAGGTAGAAGGTTTATAACCCAAATGAAAGACATGCAACAAATGAAATAAGTGAAGTTTATTACTAATTGAGTGTGTGTGTCATTTCCTGATACCCATGGTTGCAGGGGGGCACCAAAGGAGGAGGACATGATGGATTTCTGTTGTAATGTTTGAATTGTTAGTGTGGCACAGCTCTATCTTATTTCTCCACATCTCCATTTAGTGCAAATATCCACGTTTTCCTACATTTTTTTTTCTTCTAAACCAGGCATCCCCAATCTCGGTCCTCGAGGGCTGGTCAGCACAGCTGGTTTCCATTGATAGCTGATTAACAGCCTTTGCTGAACTTCATCAGCTGAGCTGAAGCAGGAAAACCTCTAAAAGCTGCAGGATACCGGCCCTCAAGGAATGAGATTGGGGAAGCCTGTTCTAAACCAATAACATTGCCCTGTTTAAAGAACCTGAGATCCTTGAGACAGGGTTCTTAAACTCCAGTCCTTGAGGACCAGCAACGCACAACTTCAAGATATGTCTGGATTAATATGTTTTTAGAAGTTAACAGCCTTCAGTTTTTTTATTAAAGGGAATCTCATGTCTCTCTACCTTTAGAGGCAGACAGCACAGTGGTTTTATTTGAGTCCCATAACTACATTTCTGTGTAACAGAATTAATAAACTGTAGAAAATAACTTTGAGTTATGGGGCTGAAACTTTTTGCTTGCAGATGATAAAAATGACTGAAATAACTGGCTTGAAATGCAGTAGAAATGACCAGGAGCCCCGCAGCCCTAAACTATGTCTACATTGGTGTTAAATAAGAAGCAAATCCTCTTTAGGTTGATTTTCTTGATAGACAACATGTATGACCTCCTGTGCTTGAGAAGAAACTGACCTATCAACTTTTATTCATCTTTTGATCTAAATGCTTTGATTTTGTTTCACCAACATTGTTTTCAATGCAGAAGTTATTCTAATAGTCAACATTCAGTGTTGATTTTTTTTTTACAGAAAGAGGATGAATCTTTGTGTTTTAGAGAACTTGTGCTGCTTCCGGCATCTGCCAGCCTGCATGATAACGTCGTCCTGTTTAAAGAACCTTAGATCCCTGAGACAGGCCAATCTACTGCTGGTCTTCAATGCACTGGTTCCAATAGGATTGTTTGTTTGTGTGTTTCTGCAGGGTAAACTTCACAGTTCCAAAGCTTTCAGAATCCAACATGGGATTCGGAGTGCTTGGCGTTTTTCTGGGGCTCCTGTTGGAGGTTTCAACCCAGGGACCCCACAGCGTTCCCCGAACGTCCTGGAATCGCCAAGGTAAAACCTCTCATCACAACTCTGAATTAAAAACAGCAG
>JAUZNJ010043405.1:4572-33214 GCA_034780135.1 Jordanella pulchra | reverse complement strand
TAGATAGATAGATAGATAGATAGATAGATAGATAGATAGATAGATAGATAGATAGATAGATAGATAGATAGATGATTTTTGTGGGTTTCTATCCCTTTTAGGCAGAGGATGAAGAGGTTTTTGAGGAAATCCGACGGCTGCGGCTTGAAAGAGGCCGTCTGCTTCAGAAGATTAAGGCCCTGGAGCAACAACAGCAAAGTGCCCTATCTGCCTTAGAGGAGGTACAGATTCTTTGAAAACAATATTAGTTTTCTCTTCCTCTTTGAATAAGTAATAACAACTTCAGTAATAAAGAATAGTTGTGATCACCTGTTACCCATGTATGTGCGATAGCTGTCCCAATTAAAGCAGCATCTGAAGGACGCAGAGGCTGAGAGGGACAAACTGCTGGAGGAGCTGAAGGGGGCCCATGGGACTGGCACCAGTGACTCAGAGGATTTGGATGAAATGCTGGACTTCCCTGGTATATAGTCCCTAGAACTATCTCAGTCTAGAACTAGAAAATAAAGAGACTTCCCTGCATGTCTCCTTACATCAGACCTGATGTTCTATTGTTGTGGTTTCTCTACAGAAAAGCTGCTCTCAAAACGCTCCCGTGCTTCCCCTGCCCAAGATGAAGCCTCTTCACCAACGGACACAGAGTCCACCGGCCCTTCTCCTGCTCCTCCAGACCCAGGATCAGTTACTGAATTGCGGAAACAAATAGAGGATCTAACTTCACAGAACTCTGAACTTGTTCTTAAAGTGCAGGTAAGCCACAAAAGCATATGCAAATAAACCAGTAATGCATTCATTCTTAGATCTTCATAAAAGCAAATTAAATACAAGGGTTGGTATAGAATGATCACATGAGGCTCTTTCTTGTGATTAGTTGAATGTTCCTGACTCATCCTGTGATGAACATTAAATAACTAGTAGTGAGGTGCACTCTCTTGGACTTATTCACAGAAGGAGTACAGAGATTTACATAGAACAAATCTACAGGCATTTCATAGCTATTAGCTTGAATCTGGATTGGTCTGGTTCCAGCAGATTTACCTCTTTATCTACAAAGTTTGTATTTAGGCAATATTTATTGTTTATTTGGGACTAATATGACCATTAGCAAGCAAGTCTCAGTTGCAGATTAACCTTGCTGTGTCAGAAAAGTCTCATCAGGGTCAGAGGTTAGGTGTAAGGTAAAAAGAAGAGTCTTTAATGATTGTTGGAAATAACAAGCAAAAGTCTCTTCCAGAGGCTGATAAGCAAATAGTAGACTGACTTTGGTTAGACATGGGTGGGTTGGTTAGGTATCTGTGGTTAGGTCATAGTATGTTCAACTATGTTTTTTTTTTTTTATCCAGAGTGGGTCGATTCTGGAGACTAACTTAAATACGTATATACACTTTATTTATTTATTTATTTTTGCTCCAAAAGCATAAATATGGCAAAAATAATTTTTTGCCATTCATATCTCAGAAGTTTGACAGTTCCAATGTGCATAAATTCCCTGTAACCTCTTCCATTTGCACAGCAGCATGTGAAATTGATAGTGTTGCTTCCTAAGTGGAAAGTTTGATTTGATTGAAGTTATATTGTGTTGTTTACGTGTTCCCATTTTTTTAAGTGTTTACTGCTCCTCCCAGGTGCACTTTAAAATTGGGGCTGGTGAAGGTGTACATAATAGAACTTATTACAGGAGCTTGGCTGAAGGAGCCGCATGTGTTTTTAGTCACATAGCAGCAAAGCAGACACAACACACAGCTCCAAGCTGGGAAATTACAGCACAGCCAAAGACCTCTTGAAATAAAGATGTTTTTAATCCTGATTTATAACTATTGGGAATTTTGGTACTTTTCAGTTTTTTTGGAGTTTATTCCAGATGATTAGAGAATAAGAACTAAACATCGATTCTCCATGTTTGCCTGTGTTATGTGCAGTTGAAGGTTCAGGTCAGAGTCCATCATTACACCCAGATTTTAAGTAAGATTGGTGGTTTCTAGCTGTATCAACTGAAGCTGTGTTCTAACTTTTAAACACTTCTCTTTTGGTCCAAGGACATTTACTTCAGCTTTGTTTTGATTCGACTGAAAAAAAAAAAAAAAAAAAGCAGGGAAATCCATGTGTCGACTTCTTTTACACATTTAGCCGTCACTTGAATGCGTTACTATCACCTAGTGAGACCGTTATGTACAGCTGTGTGTCATCTACGTAGTTATGATAAGATCTGAGTTAGAGGGAGCTTGTGGATATTGAATACGAGGGGCCCTGAGATGGACCTTTAGGGAACGCCAGATGTGATTTGAGTGATCTTTGATGTAAAGTTCCCTACTGACACAAAAAACCCTGCTATTCATATGATTTAAATCAGTCCGCTACTGTGCCAGAAAGGTTGACACAGTTTTCCAGGTGCTCCAATAAAATGAAGGGCTCAACAGTGTTCAACCCTGCACTATGGTGCAATAATCCCAGCATTGAGGTTCACAATAGATTTAAACACAAATCAATGTTTGCTTTCTTTTATCCATTGTAGTAAATAAACAATTAAAAGCCAAACAATTAAAATTATATTCCTGCTAATTATATTTAAGCTTCTCAATGACACCTATTTCATATACTATTTCAACATTATTTAACGCCTGAGCAAACAAGAGTTCAACCCTGAAAGTCCCTCTCAATATATATGTAGAACACACAAAGAAAATGAAGTTTTTTTTCTTTAACTATAACATTTAAATAACATTGTTCTATTATAATTCTATATTGTTTACAGATGCTGGAGATGTTTGAGAAGGATGATACAGACATGCAGACCATCAGCCCAGACTCAGTCCCTGTAACTCAATATGAGACTTTAAGGAAGGAGTTTGAAGCCCTTCAGGAGCGTTTTTCTCAAGCCCAGGCTTCACTGGAAGCCTGCAGTGTTTCTGACGAGCAGTGAGATGCCTTTATTTCTTACCTACCACACAGCTAGCTTCAACACCTTTGCAAAGTATAATATTGAGATAGATTTAGTCGATTCAATGATAAAAAGTTTCAGAACTTTAAAAGTAAAATATATATATTGTAAGATTAGAAATGGATCTTTAATCTGTTTTGTCTTTAAATTGTCATGTCTTATAGTAGCAGTTCCCAGAATAGAGGTGAAGATCCAGAAAGTACAGCAGCTCTAAAAGAAAAGCTGCGCGGGTTGGAGGAGAAGCTGGCCTCCTCCCAGTCTGAGCTGGAGGAGGTCAAAGAGCAAATGCGTCTTGGGGTCCTCTCTGTGGAGTATGCTGACGGAAACATTAGCACAGCAGCCGCTGGGGCTGCAGGAGGTGCAAGCCAGGAATTGCAGCAGCTGAGGGCCAGGGTGACGGAGTTGGAAGAGAAACTTGCAGGGAGGCTGGGCGAGGCTGAGGGTCAGAGCAGCCAGGACAATGACACAATCAAACAGCTGACAGAGAAAGTGGAGGAACTCCAAGCTGCTCTGACCCAGAAAGAGTCTGTGCTAAAGGAAGAAGACACAAGTAAAAGAGGAGAGACAGAAACAGTAAAGTCCCTTCGTGATAGAGTTGTCCAATTGGAGGCAGCCCTGGCTGAGAACAGGACATCAGGGAAAGAGGGAGCAACAGCAGGAGATGGGGATCGGGTCCGACGTCTACAGGAGCGTTTGGCTGAACTGGAGGGCGAGCTGAGGAAGTGTGTCCCACGCTCAGAGCTGGAGGAGGTGCAGGTGACCCTTGGACTCCAGTGTGAACAGCTTGCCAGGGAGAGGGCAGACGTGGCTCGACGGCTCAATGATGCCCTTCTTGAGCTGGAGAGACTTAGACCTCAACATGGAGATGAAGAGGAGGAGGAAGAGGAGGAGCATTCAGAGAGCTCAGAGCCCTCTGTCATTTCAGGTCTACTCCCTTTTCTATGTTAGATATACTTATTTTTATTGACAGCTTGATTTTGATTGTATTCCACCTCTGTCCAGATCGATCGAAGCAAACCTTAGCATCAGTGAGGGAGGAATTGGAGGTGGCAAGGCAGGAAGCAGCCCAAGCTCTGGATTGTCTTTGTGCAGAGCGGGAGAGCAGGGCACATGACGCCCTGCAGTTAAAAGATGCTGTGCCCCTTTCAAAACATAAAGAGGCATTGTCTGCAGTGTCAGAGCAGCTTGCTCAAACTCTTCAGGAGCTTCAAGAGGAGAAAACACTACGAGTTAAAGCTGAGGAGACAGCTAAGCTACAGGGAGAACAACAAGCCAAACAGGATGCCATTTCTAAAGAGGAGCATGAGAAGGTCAAAGTAAGTGGATAGGAGAAAGCAATAAAAACGTATGCAAGAACGTATCATAGATTTGCTTAATTTATTTTAGAATCATTTTAGCCCAGACAGATCTTTAGAAAATGTCAGATCTAACCTGTGTATTTGTGTTTGAAAGGAAGAGCTGCAGCACACCCTGCAGGCCAGTGAAAAGAGTGCAGCAGCCGCACAGGAGGCTCTCAATGAAAAGGAAATGGAGCTCAGGGAACTGAAGTCCCAGAAAGCAGCTGAACAGGGACTGATATCCAAGGAAGACCACGAGGCCTTGCGACTCTCTCTGCAGGCAGAGATCAATGCCATCACAGCACGCTTCAATGACCTCACCAGGAAACATGAGAAGACATGCACAGAGGTTTGTGTAGCGTTTTATTGGGTCTGTCATCAGTGATCTACAATGCCCTCTAAAGCCTAAGTAGACAGTATTGTTTCTGTGACATGCTAAGCTGGACTCCCTTTGAGGCAGTGCAGTAAGCCTTTACAATATTCATATATTGGTTTCTCCTCTTCAATACCTGCCACTGTCACTACGATCCCTCTGTATATCCTCATTATCTAAAGTGGTCTGGAATTACCATTCTGAACTCTTTATGACACTAACTGTAGTTTTACTAAATCATGGACTCTGTTTATCTGATATAAATACTTATTTGAGATAGATTTTCTTATACGACTGAGTCTTAAACCCATAATTCCAGTTGTTCTTTTAAGACTTGTAGAAGTTTTCTAAAAAAAAAAATAAAGACTTTTGAATAACCCAGGCAGGGATACAACAGTGGGTGAGGATGTTGCCTACTTATTTGGCCAACCTTCCAAAATTTGTGTGGTGGTCACCTATCACTGTGAATCATCCTTTATAAAACTTTATTACAGACAAACCTTGTTCAGGTTTGCATTAGGCAGTGGAGATGTTTTTCTCCTGCCAGGAAAGCAAAGCTGCTCACGGCTGAGGGACAAAAGACGGCGGGTGTTCGCCTTTTAAGAAGGGCAGCAAAATTTCAGATCAAAAATACTAATCTGTTAGAAAGGATTTGTTAAATGTATATTTAAGTGGAGCTGAGATTCTGTAGTGCTATTTGATTAGGAAATTACTATGTATAGAAGGTCCACATAAAGTCTTTTAGAGCTTAAGCCATTTTTCAAAGAACAGGAAATATTTTTTGTCTTTTATTGGGCACGATTACGTAAAGTAATATGCTGAAAAACTTGTAATTAATAACACAAGAGTACTTACTATGTGTACCTATATACATATGTATGTAGATTATATTTTTTGGAATAAAATCCTTAAAACATATACTCTTTCCCTCCATTTAACAACCATGTACTACTTAGTATCTATCACATAAGATCTCCAGAAAATATGTTGTGGTTGTAATATTACAAAATATAACCAAAATCTACGAACCAAATTGATGTCTTTGGCTTGACGGTGTGAAATAATCATTCGTCTGTAATGCTTGGATTGGGGACCTTTTTCATGACGTACGGTCATCCTACTGTAGGTGTTCCAGATGCAGAGAGAGGCGCTATTTCATAAGAGTGAGAGACAAGCAGCAGAATCCCAGCTGGCTGCAGTGCAGAAGCAGCTCTCTGAACTTCAAGCCAAGTCCAGTCACATCCAAGAGCTCCACAAAGACATCCAAGAGTCCCAGGGTCTCGTCAAAGAGAAGGACCGTAAGGTAATAAACTTCCGTCAGTTTTACTGACAAGCATTACTGTTGTGGTGTTGAGGTCGCAAACTTCATCACAAACTAGTTTTGTTTGTTGTGTGATTAGATAACAGAGCTTTCCAAGGAAGTGTTCCGGCTCAAAGAGGCCTTGGGAGCCCTGTCACCTCCTCTTGGTATATCATCATCCCCCTCGTCCTCTTCTACTCAACATGGTAATCCAGGGCAGCAGGTGGCGCTGCAGAACAGGATTGGCATTCTCACTCAACAGCTTCAGGTGAGAGAGGAAGTGTCAGAGGTTGTTTAATGTCATAAATTTGTTTGGCTGTTAGGCAGACTACTGATATAAACATGTATAGAAAATAAAATGCTCCCAGGAGCTCAGTGAATACCATAATGGGTAACTTGATAGATTGCCATTGTTGCAATAAGTCCAGTCCTGAAGTTTTCTGGCTACTGAATATTTCAAAATCAACTTTTAGTGGTTTTATGTCAAAGTATAAAAAAATAGCAAATAAGCTTGGAACTGACCAATGACAAACTGTGTTTAGTAGGTACTGAGGCACATATGGTGCACACGTCATTAACTTTCTGCAGCGTCAGTGGCTACAGGCTTTTAAACTTCATGTAGGATTTAAATTAGTTCAAAACAAATTTTGTAAAGGGTTTTATACAATGACTTTCATCCCCAGTGCAATGCAAAGAGGAGTATGGGTGTAAACAGGCCGCTACTAGACTCTAGAACAGGCTTCCTCAATTACCGTCTTCGAGGTCCGGTGTCCCTTCAGATGTGTCTCGGCTTTAACACACCTGAGTCAAATAATCAGGTCATTAGCAGGACTCTAGAGAACTGCGTACTGGACAATGGACCTCAAGGGCCAGATTTGAGGATGCCTGCTCTAGAACTGTGGAGATCTGTTCTTTGAGTTGACAAATAATGCCTCTTTGTCTTGTAATATAAAGTTCACATTTGGATTTACCAGTTGCCAGGAAAATTGTACCTACCTTCCTCCATTATCAAGAAGCAGAGATAATTATATGTGGGGGTGTTTTTTGGGGAGTTAGGCATAGCCCCTCAGTTCCAATGAAAGCAACTCTAAATGCCAGGAAATTTTGGGCAAATTCCTGCTCCAAACTTTGTCAGAACAGCTTGAGGATGCTACCCTCTTTTTCCAAAATGATTGCGTACAGGTCTACAAACAACATATAAAAACACGCATA
This sequence comes from Jordanella pulchra, assembly GCA_034780135.1. NCBI lineage: Eukaryota > Metazoa > Chordata > Actinopteri > Cyprinodontiformes > Cyprinodontidae > Jordanella > Jordanella pulchra. The sequence continues at coordinate 26,054 of JAUZNJ010043405.1, read as the reverse complement.
AAAATGTGGAATGGTGAAGAACTGACATTATTCTGGCAGAACACCTTTAGGAGGAATTAAAGCAGAAACAGCAAGCCAGACCCTCTCATCCAGCATCACTGTCTGACTTCACCAAAATGCATCAGGCAAATGATAAAAAAAATCCTCTAAAGACACATATAAACGATGACGATTGAAGCTGTGATAGCTGAAAAGAATGGAATCAGGATCAAAATAGACTACTGTATGGATTTTGTTTCAGTGGGTTCCTGTGTAAAGGCATGTAAATGATAAGTTTTGGACATGAACTGCATACTTAATTTGACAAAGATACAGTCTTCAACTCACTTCTTGCGACTCGACAACATTATTTACATGCAAAGAGTTTGCTGAAGAGCTAAGCTAATGTTGTGAAGATTCATTGATAAGCTGACCCACAATTTAGTGTCCTTCAAGATTTAAGGGGGATAAACTACAAGTTTACCTCCTCCCAGCAAGCAGATAGCGCACACTGCTCTTGTTCCAACCTTCAGTTGTAGTGTTTGCCAGTCAGTTGCTAGGTCCACCAAAGGAAAATGGAAACCTCTGAGTGACTTGGAGTCCCTTTGCTTTCTTGGCATTATAACCAGCAGTAAATATTAATGTATTTTGTACCTTTCAAAATGTTGAAAACAATTATTTAGATGTTATTGTTTTTCAGTAAAATCAATATTTTTATTCTGCACCACTCTAGATGATCTGTGGATGTATAATGTATTATTCTTTTAAAAAGTATTGTTTTGGTGGAAAAGTTGTAGCTGAGACCATGAATTATTACCAGACAAACATAGGAGCCACTGAAAACAGTGGGCATTATCTTTGATTATAAAGGTATTTGAGGGGTGCATATGTTTCTAATACATAAAATCCAGACTCTTTGGGTAAATAAAATATTTTAAACGCATATAACACAGTTTTCAAAGATGTGAATGCAAAGGTAAGATGTGGATTGTGCTGCACAAAATGCTTTGGAGGGATTTGGCGATACAAATAATAAACAAAACAGCCTAATCAATACATTTATTATCAAAATCGCTTACTTTTAACATTGCACTGTTCTTTTTATGCAGGATTTGGAAAGAAAGCACAAACAGGTTGTGGCTGTGTACCGCTCCCATTTACTAGCAGCTGTACAGGTCAGTTGAGAACACGCATGTACATGCACAGGATACTTACTAAAAAATGGCTCAATGTTTAACTGTATATATTTCAAGTTGAGCAGATCTGGTTTGACTGTTTGTTCTGAGTTATGAATGCATAGCATGCACGCTTTGTTGGAAGGTGGAGTAACTCAGACTGTTGACTTAAAGTTTGGAAAGAAAAAAAAAAACTTTTTAAAAAAGGCAAAAATGTCATGAAAGGCTCAAGAGATCAGTTGTTTTGATTACTATGGTACTGTTAATGCTTAAAAGATTAGTGCCCACTCCCTGGTCCTCTCGCAAAATGACCAGAGCTGACTTTTGTTTGTTTAGTTTTTAGGTGACATATTTCTATGTATATCCGTGGTTGAACAGTAGTATCCTAAATAATTTAGCTTACATTCCCAATATGTAAGACGTTTAGAAATGAACAGCATGGGGCACTTACACTTTCATGATTTAATGTTGCTCATTATTTGAGCTATAACATAAAGTAGGTTTAAAGCAAAACACAATGTTTTTAACATATTAAGACTTTACTTCAAGTAACTGGATGAGAGATTTTCTACGATATAATTTTTCCCATGTTATTGACATTGCCACTGTGCTGAACAGGGTCGCATGGATGAAGAGGTACAACGTCTGCTGCTTCAAATCCTGAAGATGACACAGCAGGGCAACTGAAGTCTCTGCACGTACCTGCAACTGGTACAACCCATCTGCAGCGCCATCACTCTAATCCATAGAATCAAGATAACAGAGACCTCAATCACAAAGCCAAACACAGCCAACCTGTGGTCGGACATTACTTCACGTGTATATTATGAAACCTAAACAACAGCTTTAATGGTAGCATGAAAAGCAAATGTCAGTGGAATTAAAAGCGGTGCCTTTTTATCTGTATGGTTTGATGATAGAAGAAATGTAGAGACAGAGTGGGTATTTTGATGATTGTGTGACAAGATTTTACACCAAGTTTTTATAATTAAAGAGGAAAACAAGTGCTCTGTCTTTTGATATAATTTTTTTTTTATATACACAAAAACTGCTTTCTAAATATGTTTATTCTCTTAAGGCTCTAGAAAGACGACCAACATTAGTCGTTCATGTTAACTCTGAAAAAGCTGATGGGGAAAGTTGATGTGGAAAGTTGAAATGGAAAAGTTGATGAGATGTAGCTAAATGCACAAAATTCTGGATACAATCTTTCCTGCAATAGGCCTCCAACTGTGGTAGAGGTCTAACTTTCATCCCACAACCCTAATATAGTTTAGTTCAAAGCACATTCATATTTAAGAATACCCGTCAGACTTAAATACCATTAAGGATCAGTGGCTTTAAGTTTTAAATTTCTTTTCACAGGTGGCTTTGATTCAGTCTTTCTTAACCAATTATGCATAATGCAAAAAGCTTTATATCTACATTGGTATAGATGGTAGAGAATATCTCCAAATTCCCACGGCAGTTAAAGTGTGGTTCTTTAAAATATTCACTGGAAGAGCTGAATACATTTATGTATTGCATTGTGTGTAGATATATATATATAAATGTATATACATATATACATTATAAACAAACACTCCTGATGAAAATCTTAAGACCTGTCCAAAAATTGCAAGAATTAGCATTTTGCACCATTGAATCATAAGAAGGTTCTAAGTAGAGCTTCACAATGTTAAAAGGAAAAATCAGTGCAAGAGACAAGAACATTTGAGCAGGGAATCTTCTGAAAACTGCATTTACATTCAAACATGAGTTTTTCAGCTGATCAAAAGTTAACAGACAATGCTGCAGTTCACAATGCCCGCCTGACAAAGGAGTTCTTCCAGGAGAATAACATCACTGAGAACATTTGGGGATGGATGGCAAGGGAGGTTTACAAAAATAGACATCAGTTCCAGACAGTGGATGCCCTTCGTGAAGCCATCACTTGGAGCAACGTTCCCACTAGCCTCCTGGAAACACTGGCGTCAAGCATGCCTAAACGATCGTTTGAAGTCATCAACAAGAATGGTGGAGCTACTCATTACTGAGTCCTTTTTTTCGACACTTTGATTTCTGTTTTGGGGGGAGGGTTTAAGACCATACCTCATTTGAGGTATTTGAACTTTTGATCAGCTGAAAAATCATTTTTGAGTATAAATACAGTTTTCAATTAATTCCCCGCTCAAACGGTTTTGTCTCTTACGCTGATTTCTTCTTTTAACATTGTGAAGCTCTACTTAGAACCTTCTTAAGATCCAATAGTGGAAAATCCTAATTCTTGCAATTTTTTGACTGGTCTTAAGATTTGGAACAGGAGTGTATATACATTCATACATATCTATATCTATAGATATGTTTTAACAAGAGCTTTAGTTTTTATTTGTGAAAAAAAATGAAAATCATGTATCTCTTCCTTTCCATTTTACAGTTATTTCACACTTTGTCCTCTTATTTTACCCAAATCAAATAACAATCAACTATCTTTCTTTGATATGAAAATAAATTAATATTTTTAATGATAAGGATAATTTTACAGTGAAAATCATAAAAACAACCAAACCTGATTACCTTGGTTATAACAAAAAAAAAAATTTAAAAAGGTATTGATTTTTCAAAGTCAGGGGTGTGAAATTTATCAGTGATTCCAGTGTTAAGCTTTGCAATCTAGCATTTAATCTATATAAGGTCAGCACATTTACATTCTCTACTAAGGTGTGATAATGTTTGATTAGTCTTTCCTTTCAGAATTTGTAACTTTGTACGTTCATTTTTTTCCTGTCAGACAAAGACATGTTATTAAATATTTCACAATGGCATTCAGTGTAAGATTAACCAGGCCTTTGGAAATGAAACAAACCCACAGAGCTCCACTAAAATACATAACTGCCGACATAGGCTCTGATCCTTATATTATTCCTTTCTTTCACAGCAGTACTAGCTGGAGAGTTTATTACTTAATTTCAGGCTAACAAACTAAAGCTGGCAGTCCCAGTGGTATGAAGCAAAGTCAATATTTTTACACTTGCAATGGTCAGAGTGAAAACTATTTTCTCTGGCATGATGAGCAAAGCAGCATCTAATGGTGGATTTATAGACTGCGCAGCTGAAATGCAACATCCTGATAAGGTTCTTCTTAAACTTGTTTTAAATTGTTGCTAAATGTGGACATAAACACATTTCTGTGATGATCTAAATTCTTGCAGTTATCTAATCATTTATGAAGATCAGCACACATCGACATACTGGAATCGTATGTTCCAGTCTTTCTCATTTTGAAGACTGATTATAAAAAAGACTCCTGTGATCCAACATGAGATCTGGATCACAGATTAAATGTATCTAGACACTGATAAACATAGAACAATAATTAAAAGATGATTTTTTTTTCCTTATAAACCTTGAGCTAATAACTATGATGATATGTATCTTGTAAAGTAAAAATAAAAATGTTATTTGGGTTATTTTTGATAAGACTTAATCATTTAAAACATTTTCCATGTGAGGTAATGCTTCTGCAATAAAAGATCCATTTATCCTAAGGCTTTTTTTACACATCTTTTTTAGGCCTGGTAGTAAGTGAGGAGTTATGCTATAAATGAACAGGAATAAGTGCTCAATATTAACAACACACAATTTTATGTATACCTTTTCATATTAGATTTATTGACTAAACCTTAAAAGAAAGAAGAAAAAAAAATCTGTGAAATTCCTGAGAACACAACAGAAAGAAAAAAGAAAAAACATTATTCACATCCTGATCTCCTGAAGTTTGTGGTTTACCTCATTTATCTATCCTTGCAGGAGTCTAATGCGAAAAAGGGCAGAAAAATACAAACCAGAAAGTACAACAGGGATAAGAACATGCTGAGCCACTTCCTGGTGTGCCTGAGGAGACAATACAAAGGTGTGCAGCCTAAATATAGAAACATAGACATAAACATGGTTCACCAAAGTAATGAGTTTTCCTGAGCAGGGACAATATGAGTAATTGCACATCCATATCCCTATTTTAACGTTAAACCAGCTACACGCAAAAAGAAAGGACATGTTTCTGAGGATCTAACAAAAGAGATTAATAATAAGACAGCAGAAAGACTGTGATTACCTAACAGAAAATTGGAGCAGCTTACATCACTGTTTACAAATATATGAGCTCAACTTTCCTCATGTTTAACTTCTGTTGTTAATTCTCATGGCAAGAAAATTTAGTTTTTTTTTTTCAATGAGGGTAGAACTGCACATTATATACACTCTGAGACAAATGCCTGCCAGTGTAGTTATTAAGGCACTGTGGGAAAATACATGTGCAGGTTCCTCAAACAAACAACAACAAACAAATAACCAAATACTTGAAACATTAATTTCATTTCAGTTTAAAAAGTAAAACTCACAAAGTTTGATTAAACCCAGAAATAGATTTTTTTGACATTTTCAATCAAGTACATTATTCTACAATAGTTTAGTTAACGGAGACCCCAAAATTATGTTTTTCAGAAAATTTGAATACTACATAAGAGATAAAAAACGATTTTAATATAGAAACGTGGACCAGATGAAAAGTCCATTCATGCACTATGTAGCATTTCGACTCGTAATTAATGGGAACTCATTTAGTATAAATTACTGCATCACTGTGGAGTGGAAGTGATCTGTCTGTGACTTTGCCGAGATGTTCAGGATGCCCAGATCTTCACTGTTGTTGCTTATGTGTCCATATTTCATTTGACAATGCCTCATCGATCTCCATGTTTTGTTTTTTTTTTATGTAAAGTTGTCCCAAATGAGCTCTGTGTTATGGTAATGATGTCTGGTATGGTATTTTAAGCAGTTTGCACACAGTTCCTGCTAATTAAAAGGAACAATTAAGTGTTCTAAAATGTTCTGGTAGATGGCTGCTTTGACAACTGACTTCAGAAAATAGAGAACACAAATACCAGCAGATTAGATGACCCTCTAAGTCATCACCGACTGTGGAAACTTTACACTGAACCTCAGGTAGCTTGTGTCTTTACTCTTATTCCAGGCTCTGGGACGTAAAGTTAGAAAACAGGACCGCAGGTGACAGTTCAGTCATGTGTGCTTTTAGCACAGGTTTAAGGCTTCTAACTATGTTTCTGTTTCAGGAGGCTTGAAACTATAACACTTTTTCCTTTTACTTAACTTTCCAACAGTATGCTTGAATGCAGCACTCTGTGAATAAGAAGCTTCTCTAGAGAAAAACTCTTATCACTTATTCTCTTTGCAGAGAGCATAAGTGACTGTCTGCTGGCAAGCTGTAGGTCAGCAGTCTTATGTATCGTTGCAGACGAAATAACATGACCATAACATTTCTTCCTTTTCTATTTATTAGTATGAATCTGTACGTTTCTCTAATATTCTGAATTTCATCGAAACAAAATTTAGGGTTTTCATTAGCTGTAAACTTGAATCAGTAAAATAAACAAAAATAAATGCTCAGAATATATCAGTGCTTGAATCTATAGAATACTGTATATGAGTTTCACTGTATTATGAAATAAAATTATATCTGAATGTATATGTAATTGAGATGTACTTTTACAGTGTGTTAGAAATTAGGTCGTTAGCTTTGACCCAGGATTTAGGATTCATCATAAAGTCTGGAGGTGGTAACAGGCTTGTACAAGTTCATTATACCGCAATCAACTCCTTACAATGTACATCAACTGATGAAAATGTAGAAAAGCTTCATGTTTTGTTTATGTGGTGGCAAAAGAGAAAATACAAAAGCTTTGCATCTCATAAACCCAACACCGAATGATGTTCGGGGTTTCTCCTTTATGACGTCTCAGATACAAATAACAGTTGTTATATCCCAAAAAGAGAGACTTTCTTTCATTTGTCTCTCATTATTCACCAACTAACAGTCACCTCCTGCACCTTTACAGAAATGAGCTTTTCAATCAGCAAGCTGACATCTCTTGATTTGATATCTGCACCAGAAGATCCCTTTCAGTTTGCTTTCTGGTGATGTTCATAGTTGGCGGAAGCAAAAGCCACTAAAAGCGAGGCTGTAGATTTTTAGAAGCACTTCTCTAGTTTTTGATGAATACTGAAGAGGTGGTGAAATTCTGCATTCTGGTTTGCTAAGGTCTACATGCTGAGGAGTTTATCCCAATAATCCAAAATTTTGTGTATCCTGGCAGCCAGAGGAAAGAAAGAACTTGACTTGATTCTTTCCTTTCATTTAAAGTACATCCAAGGCAAGAAGGTACATTTTGTTTGGGGACTCAAACTCACTCCTTCAGTTTTTCGGCCCAATGTGTCCCTGGGTAGAGAGGAATCAAGCTGTGGAGGATGAAGGAGAGAAATAGGTGATGATTACTAAAAAATGCTATATAGCGATTAAACAATTTGTTTTGTAGAAGAAATCTTAATTTGATACAAAAAGATCCATATACAGTAATTAGAGAAGATAAATCCTCCCTGGTCCTTTAGTGGGTTCAGTGTTTCGAAAAACCTGAACCCACATAAACCTTGATGTGGGAAAATGGTACATGCTAACCTTTGGTTTGCTGTATGTTTTGTTTCATCTAAAAAAATATGGCATTTATATTTGGTTGCTTTTCCCTGATAAAATTAAAGAAAGTCAAGCAAAATGACTTAAAATCATTCGATTAGGAAATGAAGTGTGGAATCTAATCTAATTCTTAATCCAGTTGTTACATTAAGGCTATGAGTTTTATTGCAAAAAAATAGTAAAAACAGCACCGTGAACACCAAGATAGAAAGTAGAAAGGCCAGGTATAAAATTCTAGATGAGTTTAAAGCAGAGTTAGGTTAAAAAGCAATATGACTATCCTTCAATCCCTCATTTCAAAATGGAACTGCAAAACTAACAGTATAGCAATCCACCTAAACTCAAAGGCAGGGGGAGGGACAGCCTCCCAAAAACATATAATACCCATTAAAACTCTAGAAGAGCTTCAGAGATTCAAGACTTAGATCTGGCCATGAAAAAAACAATGACACCATAATAAGCTATGCAGAAAACACAGCAAGCATGTGGAACAAGGTGCTGTGGTCATATGAGACCAAAACTGGCAGTATTATGTGTGATGAGGCTTCTGACAGTAGGGACAGAGATGCTGATCAGAGTCAGGGGGAAAATAAATAAAGGATAATTACAGGAAATACTGAATACTTTTTCTGGAAGAGAATTTGTTTGGGTCTGTAAAGGACCTGGGAGAAAGGCAAGGTTACTTCTCCAGTCCCATCAAAACAATGACCCAAAAACGTGTGTGAGAGCTACAGTGAGCTAGCTTGGATAAAAGCATTTGAGTCAGAGTCCAGAATAAATACGACCAACAATCTGTGCCAAAACCTGAAAATTCACGATTATAGATATTTGTCACCAAACCTGACTGAGGCTGAGCTACAAAAGCTACAAAAGCTAACAAGGGTCAAATATTTACTATATTTTTCCTCTCCATTGGTGAATTTTGTGGATCTATCATATCAAATTCCTATTAAAGTTTGTGATTGTATTGAGAACAAATATTCAGAGAAAATATTGAGTTTACCAAGGCACTGAAAAATCTTATTTTGGAGCTTCTAAACCATAATTAAATTTTCACTAATAATTTTTCCATCATCTTTGAGGACTATCTTTGCATGTACTAACAATGTATATGAAGCAGCAGCTGCTCTTATTAAAAAGCTAATTGGTTCACCATGAAAAGTGTGTCAGGCAGCTAATATGTGCATATAAAGACAAACAAATTAAATTAGGATCTCTACCTTTAAACACTCATCATCTCACATCAATACACGATGCTCACAGTTTCCTCCGGACGGCTTGTTTAAGATGAAGCTCGCTTTCAGCTGCAACAATTGGCAGCTCGTTCCGCAGGTGGTAGGTTATAAGGTGGCTTATGCTGTCGAACAACATGTCTTTAGTTCTGACCTGTGCATAGATAAACAGGTTTTAAGTTGTGTAAATAAATATTGTGATTTCAAGAAGCTTACAAATTTTGTTTATTGGAATCATTTTTTTTTTTTTACCCACCGGACTGACATGAACTGAAACAGACTTACCACTCCTTCGGGATCCACTAGCAGCAGGTGTTTGGGCAGGCCGCAGTGCATGCCTGTTAGCACGTACTGCCCAGTGTTTGTGGTGCTCTCACGAACCAGGAAATCTCCATCTCGGACCAGCAGTTTCTCTGCATCTCTCCGACTCATGCGGCTGTGGTACCATGTCTCCCTGCGGAGTTGCTCCTCATTTGGGGCCACTGGGGCCCTGCGTCTCGGTGGGCTGGGCCACTGATCTTCTAAGTTTCGAACACTCCCTCCTCCAGTTTGTGTGCCAGAACTTCCTGATATACTGGAGCCAGCGGCTCCACCACATGCTTCATGAAGCTTCAGCGCATCCTCAAAGGGCCCTACGGAGTGACAGCAGTGTTTTACAAAGAGGAGTTTAGGTTATCATCTTTAAATGTCCCACCTTAGCTTCTCCTCAGGTATATTTATCATAAAGACTCACTCATATCAAAGAGGTCTTTTTTAGGACTGTCATGTGCCCTGGCGCCTCTGTGTCCATCTGCTCCATGCGTGAGTGATTCAAGGTTTTCCAGACTCTGTGTGTTTACATACTGATGCTCATCATAGTCCTTGCTGGCTGGAGGCTGGCCATCAGCACACAGGTAACCATCTGATGGAAATCAGCAAAACAAAATCCAGCTAAACACTTTTTTATGCATAATATTTGAACTGAATTTACATTAAGGCCAACAAATTATTTTAATAGATGTTTAAGATCACGCCTCTTCAACATTGCGTGGCGGTCGGCTACAGTGCGTCTGGATTGGCAGATTGTGGTTCCCCTGCATAAGAGGGGGGAGTGGAGGTTGTGTTCCAACTACAGGGCGATCAAACATCTCAGCCTCCTCCTATGCCAGGGTCCTGGAGAAGGGAGTCCAGCAGATGGTCAAACCTTAAGTGGGAGCAGTGCGGTTTTCGTCCTGGCCATGGAACAGTAAATCAGCTCTAAACCCACTGCAGGGTTCTTGGGAGTTTGCCCAACCGGTCCACATGTTTTGTGGACCTGGAAAACGAATTCGACTGTGTTCCTCATCATGCCCTGTTGGAGACGCTTCAGGAGTATGAAATCAGGGGCTCTTTACTAGGAGCCATCCAATGTTTTTACAAGCAGAGCAGGAGTTTGGGCTGCGTTGCCGGCGGCAGTAAGTGAGACTTGTTCCCGGTGCATGTTGGAATCAGACAGGGCTGCCCTCTGTCACTGGTCCTGTTCATAACCTTTATGGACAGAATTTCTAGGTGCCTCCAGAGGCAGGGGGGGGGGCTCTGGTTTGGGGACCAGCGGATCTTGTCTCTGCTGTTTGCAGATGATGTATTGTTTTGCTGGCTCCCTCCTGCAAAGACCTACAGCATGCACTGGGGAGGATTGCAGCCGAGTGTTAATCGGCTGGGATGAGAATCAGTTCAAGTCCGAGGCCATGGTTCTCGACTGGAAAAAGATGGCTTGTCCCCTTCAGGTTGGAGGAGAGTTCCTGCCTCAAGTGGAGGAGTTAAAGTATCTTGAGGTCCTGTTCACGAGTGAGTGTAGAATGGAGCGGGAGATCAATAGACAGATTGGTGCGGCTACTGCAAACTGGTCTGTTATGGTGAAGAGAGAGCTAAGTGATAAGGCAAAGCTCTTGATTTGCCGGTCGGTCTATGCTTCTACCCTCACTTATGGTCATGAAATCTGGATCATGATGGAAAGAATGAGATCCCGGATACAAGCGGCTAACATCAGCTTTCTCTGCAGGGTTTCTGGGCTCTCCCTTAGAGATAGGGTGAGGAGCTCGGTCATCCAGGAGAGGCTCAAAGTAGAGCCGCTTCTCCACATCGAGAGGACACAGCTAAGGTGGCTCGGACATATTTTGTGGATGTGCCCTGAATGCCTCCCTCTGGAGGTGTTCCAGGCATGTCCTACCAGGAGGAGGATCAGGGGAAGACTCAGGACACGCTGGAGGGACTATGTCTCTCAGCTGGCCAGGGAACACCTTGGGGTTCCCCCAGCAGAGCTGGAGTAGGTGTCTGAGGAGAGGGAAGATTAGGAGTCTCTGCTGAGACCCTGCAACCCGGTCCCAGATAAAGTGGAAGACAAAGAAGATCATCATAAAAATCTCATACATCTATTCAAGCAATTATAAGACTACTGTTTAAAAAATTAAATATAAATAAGAAGAATAAAATGAAGTATAGCATTACGAAGAATCCTTTCACATTTCGTTATTTATCTTTTCTTTACTTTTGCTTTTTCTGCAAGTTTAAATGTTTTGGATCCTCAAACTAATCTTAATAGCAAACAATAAATACTAAAATCTGTTTTTATTGATGATTAAAGAAATGAAAGGGAGAAACTATCTAAGCCAACCTGGTGCTTTGTGGAAACATAAGAGTCCACTTTATAGATCATGAATGCACTGTAACCAAATGTATTTTGATGGAAAGCTGTTTTTTTCAGAAATCAAACCCAGTCTGATTCCTGTAGGACCTTAAAAACAAAGAAATCACTTAAATATATAGTCACTTATGGGAAAAACATCATGCCTAGACATAAAGGAATTCAATTTTCTAGAAATTTACCAGCTATGGCTACTTTCTGCCACAAGGTGTCTCACCTGAGCTACAGGTGATCTCAGTGTCCCAGTGAAGCTCATAACAGAGCTGACCTGGTGGGTAGGACCCTTGTTCCTTCCTGGCCTGTGAGCCCATCTGTAAATTAAGCAAAAACACAATAAAACAACTCAATTTAAGTAGATTTACTTTGTCAATTTTTGAAAAAAATTGTTATGTCTTCTCCATACAATATAGTTCTCAGGCACACAGCCTCAACTATCCTCTAAGGCACGTCAGAATACATTAAACAAGCAGCATAGAGAAGTAAATGGTTCCTTTCCAATATAATCATACATGTCTTTTGTAGCTATAGTGCAGGCGCATCAGGATGGTAGATATAAAACATAATTAGGGAGCTGGTGGTGTAATTCTGTTGGAACAATGTGGGGAAGAAGAAGACAAACACATTAGTCTTTAGTTTGAGAGATGCTAAGCCTGAAGCCTAAGCCTGACACACTCTGCCTTCCTCCAATAAACTATTATCATAGATCAGATGACAAAGTCCAGATGTACTTTATAGAACAAGTATGAAGATATTAGATTGCAGGATGTGACACTGCTGCCTGCTTCAGAGAAATACTGAATACAAAATAGAGTGTTGAAATTTTGTTAAAATGACCAGTTTGTCTCTAAAGAAGCTGCTTGCTCACAGAGCGCTGGATGCAAACATTGCCAGAAAGTTCAGTGGAAGGAAAAAGTGTTTCAGTCTCAAAACCTTTCAAGTGTTTGGAATTTCAGAATCTTAGCAACATTATAAAATACACAGAGGGACAAAACTGAACTCAAAGCCTCCAAAGCAGTGGAATACTGTTTCTGCAGCCACGAAGTTCACCTGAGTCGATGACTTGTTCTGTGGCTGGGTGTGGATGTGACCCAGGAGGGCCCCACTGGGCCTCAGCCTGGAGTCCACTACTCCTCCAACAGGGGGCTCCTTTCCAGGGATGCTGTTGTAGTAGTCGTGCTCTGATGCATCTTCATCCTCAGCCCAAACCGGCTCTTCTGTCCTAACAGGCCTACAGTTAAATATTGCCGTAGAAACAAGAAAACATTTTTAATATGCTTTTCAGCTTAACATGGTAGCAAACTTTATTAGAAAAGTCCATCGGCGTTTCTAAATTAGTTTTTTGGACTTCAGAAAATCTGAATGAGATTCTCCTGTTGCTGTTGGTAAACATTAAGTTATTTGCTTATTCAAAACAAAAAAAGAAAGGGATAGCTCAGCTTGTTATTTTTCTGCATCTGAGAAAGTATTATACTTGGTCAAGATGTAAACAAATCTGAATATTCACAGTTTAAAAATAACTTTAAAGTAACACAAGAGCTGAAGAAATAACAGATTAACCTAAAATGTAAAAGTACATCAGGTAATTCCAAAGCAACTCATACTTTATGCAGTATGGAGTCCTGCAAAGCCTATTATTATACAGTTTCCATGTGTTTTTCATTCATGTATAGTACAGTTGCATGTGTTACCTCTCTACAGATGAAATAGTTTTAGGAGGACTGTGGAGATACTGTTTGAACTGCAGCTCAAAAGCCTGGCCGATGGTGCTGATGACGCTCTGGGCTAAACCATCTGAACACTCCAGGATGTGACATGCTGCAAAAAATCCAAAAGATTATGAATCCATGCAGAAAAATGACGACAAAATAAACACATTACAGGCGAGGATTAATACCTTTGTATAACATCCAAATATTAAAAGGTATATGTGGATAGCTTACCTCTTTGATTTACTGGGTCTTTTGCTACATATGCAACATAATCAGGTGTGTCCTGCAGCGAAGAAAATAGAAAGTGCAATCAGACCAAACATAAATCAGAGGTCTTTTAACAGATTTATTGATTTTCTTGGCCAGAAGATTGGAAACCAGTAAAATATAACCAATGTTGACAGATGAAAATGTTAAACAGCAGAGACGTTTGGGTTAAAATTGCTGCACTTACTGTATCTCCTCCAGAGGCAAAGGAGATGGACTGCATGGGATGGTGCGCAATCACCTATAAGATATACATACCTTTAAGATGTAAAGACAGCAAATTGAGCCATCATGTCTTCCCCATATATTCATGCAGAGTTGAGTGCATCAACACACAATGCAGACATCCAAACTGTTCATAGTGAAAAAAAGCATCTTAAGGCCCTCCGGTGCTCAGTGTGATAGAGCAGTGATAGAGTGGCAATGTTTGATTTGGGAAAGAAATTCCAAACCCAAAGAAAAGTGAAGGTGTTAAGATACTGCAATGTGTGTTTACATTTTTATTTCTCCAGATGTGTGGCATTAAACAACATGCTAAAATCATAGTTCAGGTTTCCAGCATGGGCCTCTTTGCTCTCTAGATAAAACAGAATTCTGTGTAGTTAACATTTTGTATCCTCGGTTAAAAAAAGCAGATATAATGTTCACACTAGAGATCTTGAAATGCAGGAAAGCTGGGTGTAATGTCAGAATCAGGCAGCAACATTTGAAAAGTAAAGCAAATATCCATTTTAAGCTTGTATTAATCATAATTAATCTTACCTGTCGTGTTGTTGGGATCAGCAGGCCGAGGCCATCTATAGAAATATTCACAGCGATGCTCATGCCTGCAAATCGCAGGTTGCTCTTTCCCATAACTGACTGCAGAGCTTTGTTTGGTGTCTAAATGTTAAAAAATATACAAATATATTTTTATTGTTAGACAGAAATCTTGGATCTCCAGATATAACTTTTCAGGAAAGGCTAAACGAAGCTCTTGCTTTTATGAATAACTTCTCCCAGTCTTGTCAAAGAAACATTTGGAATTCTTTGATGGATATTTATGAATCCAATCCCATACAAACCGATATGAAAGCTGGTTAAAAGAGTTACCTACAAAAAACAGTGGTAAGGTTCAAACCAGACATGGATTATGTCTGAAAATGATACAGTTTGTCACATTAGATGTGTTACATGCAAATGCAGCTTTGTTTGAGGTGCAATAAGATTGCTTTCAATTATCAGTTTTTTCTTTTATTCTTTAAAGTGAGCAGTTAAATCGATTTGAAACACTACTTATGATAAGCACATGACATTGGTGTAGACATTTATGGTAGATTATCTTTCCCACTGACCTTTTTCCTCCAAGCTCCCTTTCCTCCAGGCACTGCCTCACAAAGTCTGTTGATGGCTTCCCTGATTGAGAGAATGAGGAAAAGGATACAGGTCACACTAAAGAAGATGTTAAATATTGATCACCAGCTAGTCATCATGGAAAGAAATGCTTCAGGTGTACAAAACAACACATTATGGGGAAATGCAGGGTAAAACCTGTAGATATGGCTGCATCCTTAACTCCAAATGGTACAGGTATGTTCCAATTCAACAATCGACATTTTCTTTTCAACTATGTTTCTTTTAAAAACTGATCTTTAAAATAGGTCTTCAGCTTCTTTGTAGAAATACCGAAAAAATACTGCCATGATGTCATGCACAACAAACCCATGCTAACTATGTCTACATAGGCTTTGCACAAAGCATCTCTCTCTTCTTCGACTCTGCAGTCAAACAGCTAAAAACCTGTGGGAATGGCAGCCTGTAATGGGTACTTAAAGCCCCAAATCCCTGTGCGTCTCCGATGGTGTGGATTAGGCATATTGTAGATTGGAAGCTGGAGTTTGCTATTTATCTGCCAAGGGACAGCAGGGACAGAAATCAACAGGTCCGGCTGGCCCTATCTAGTGGCTCGTAAATATTTAAAAAGCAGCGTCCCAGGCCTGGTCTCGAGTAAAGGTCTTCTCAGGGATTTTTGAAAAACACCACCACGTTTAAATGACTCATGCTGATGAAAGCAGCGGGAGGGGGAGGGGGGAGAGGGAGAGACGCAGTGTTGTTGTTATTCTCCGCAGTCCTGGTCTTTCCTGTCAGTCCTGGTATCTGAACGCTGAGCTTCGTTATAAACAATGTTACTTTTAAACAGCATGACAGAGAGCTCTGTTGGGAAACATCAACTTCTTCAAATTTAAAAGCTGAAATAAACAAATATCTTGTTTTTCAGCTGATATAGTGGAATTCACACTTTTTATTGCTTCATATTTTACAATACATAATTATTATCGTGTCGAATTATGTGGAAGAAAATAGGTGACCCACAGTTTCTTGCAGAAATATTTACACTAATTCAACTTTCAGACATTTTTTCACTATAACTGACAAACAGAAAATGTTGCATAGTTGTGCAGCTGCTCTTGTGTGCATTTGTGTTCAGCCTCAGTCAATACTTTGTAGAACCAGTTTCCACAATAAGAAGCTCCTTCTCACTTCCAGCCTTGGACATCTAGTTTTCTTCCCCTATGATCTATTTGCATAATATCTCAAGCTCAGTCATACTAGATGCAAAGTGTCTGTAAAGTTAAAAGCTGAAGTCTCTCTACAGATCCTCAGTTGGATTAACTGTTGGAGTTTATCTGAGTAACTTGTGAAAATGCTATTTTTATTTTGTTATTTTATTCTCTATGTTTAAGTCTGTTCTGCTGTAAGTTAAAACTCCAACTTAAGATTTCTGCAGCTTTGAAGACTTTCTTCCAGGATCATGTTTGTTCATCTTCCTATCAACCAACTTTTTAGTGCCTGCTGATAAAAAAGTACTTTCAACACATAATATTGCCATAACATTGAGTTTCAGGATGAGTTGTTTACTGTGACATGCAGTGCTTGTCTAAATGTATTTCATCTGATGAAACACCTTCTAGGTGTCTGCTCCTCTTTTAGCACCATGCAAACAAAAAGCTGATGTGTTTATTCCAAAAACCTTTTGGGTTTTTTTTTTTTACAAAAAACCCCAAAAGGACTGCTTGTACTGTCACCAGATTATTCCAACTAAGCTTTGAATCTCTGCACCTCCTCCAGAGTTAACATTAAGTCACCTGATTTAATAACTGCCTGCGCCATGGACTCTTCATGTTGTCAGATTCCCTTCACTTGTGATGGAGAATAAAAACAAACAGTGCCTTTTCTTGTAACTTGCCAGCTAACTAGCTCCTCCATAGCTTATTTCCAACCTGTTATTTACTTGTTCTTTATGATGCTTTTTATTAAAAAAATGTTGATAAAGAGGTATAATTAAATTTGCATGGCACTGTGCTGCCAGAATCAAGGGGGATTTTGGTTACTCTATGTTTTACTCATGTAAGCTGATCTTAGCAACCAGATTTAGTAAAAACACAAAAGTTAAAAAAAAAAAATTAGGAATTAGAATTGGTGCACAAAACCATAACAGCTACAGAAGAGTTCACCCCAGTTGCTTTTCTTTTGCTGTTTTGTATTAAAGCACCCCTAAACTCCTCCTCCATCTCAAGAAGTTGCAGCCAAACACATTATCCAACAGGGCGGGTTCAAAGAGACCACTCCAGCTTTCCACTGTCATTAGCAAACATCATCAATTATAGATCTCCTTCTCTATCACTCCATCTCTGCTGCATCTTCCTTCTCCTCCTCTCCCCTTGCACTTAAGCTTTGGATGCATGGTAGGCTCAGATTACTAACGATCGATTGTGAAAGGGAGAGAGAGGGGTGAGAGAGGCAGGCGAGATGAGACAGAAAGAGAGGAGGAGCCAAGGGGAGAGCGCTGCTTCTCTTAGGTTAAGGATGAGAACAACATCACATGCAACACAAGAAAACAGAATGAAACTCACATGCAAAGAGTTTCAAGTCTGAACTCCTCATTAGTAAAACAGCAGTGGTTGTCTCTGAACTCTGGCAGACACCAGACAGGGCTTCTTTTTTGAAATAGTTTCATACTCTGGTTTTGTTTGTCTGGTTTTCTTTTTCTTGCAGAATATTTAAGGGAAACCCCTAAATGCTAAACGACTTCAGTTTTGGTAATTGAAATAGGTAATATATGCATTTATGAAATAAAATAACTCCAACTATTACTATGCACATTTAATTATTGGTTGTTATACTAAATTTAGCACTTGGCTCTAACCTCTTGCGTTATTTAACATTACAGCCATGGACATGTAAATAAACAGTATATGTCTTGGATCCAATTCTCCTGACTCACCACATTCAGGAAAGATGGTTGCCGGCTTACCTTGTCACCTGAGTCCGCGTATTAAAGTCCAGTGAGCGCATTGACTTCAGCACCTCAATGCAACCCATGTACTACAAAGGAAAAGATCGAATCAAACAGGGCTCAGTGAAATGCACAAATCTGTATTTATTCCCACCCCCATTCAGATGTCATTTTATATCCAAAGACTAACCATTAAAGAATGCTTCTACCACCGCAGTGCCCTAATGGATGTCAAATAAGAGAGGGAACTGCACTTTGACTAGATTAGCATCACTAAGTTCCAGATTGTGCACAAACTGCAGCTTCAGAGCCCTCAGGGGAGAGACTCTTACAGTATGTGTGAGGGTGTTTTTATCCTACAGGTAGTGCAAGTGAGAAAGTAATCACCGTTACTCCCTGAAAGAGCAACATCTGAGAATTCCTGTTTGTCTGCTACAATTACGCAGCCTACAGGGAGGCAAACTCTATGTCATTTTTAGTTCCATACAGTACCACGGAAAGGTACTGATACTTCCTTACAAACACAAACCTTAATGTATTTTATTTTATCCCATTAGAGATTCACCAATGTGATATTAGTATCTGTATTAGCTCTGATATTGATGAAAATTTTGTATTAGTTATTATTAAAAATGGAACCAATCAATAGGGGCAGGAATATTGACTTTATATCTTTAATAATTTTAAGTTAGGTTAAATCTCATGATCAGCAAGAAAGCTTACCTCCTAATGTGCACCTGCCTTTGATATAATAAGTAAATTTGAACTCTAGTGGTTGCACATTTGTTTTCAGGATGGAATTTGTCCTGTTAAAATGATTTAGTGTTTTAATGACATCATTTTCTGACTTTATACTGATCTAAAGTTACCTTTTAGGATAAACATGCTTACATATACATGCATCTAAAGATGCATTATGACACTCTCTTACAAAATAAACAGTAATGATGATAACAATAAACAAAAGCTCAGGTATCAGAATAGCATCCATCCAAAATGAAGTATTGGAGTTGGATTAGAAATGAAAACATTGGGACATCTCTAGTTATCATTGCATTATTAAGTGGAAAGGAAAATGTGCTTTTACTTTATTCTTTTAGGAGAAAGAAAAAACCAACAAACTATTTTGGATGCAGTTACATTCAGTTCAATTGGCTTTTGATTAGAAAATCCTCAATAAGAGACCAACTTCCTTTTATCACAAATTCATCTGTTCTGTAAAGACTTTAGAGAATATTAATGAACAAATAACATTATAAAGACAAAATAACACACCAAACAGGGCAGGTAAAAAGTAGGAAACAATGCTAGTTTATTAAATAATAAGTTTATATATCTCACAAATTACTGATTAATATACCCTTCAAGGTTGCAAAGGATATGGCAAAACAAACCAACAAGAAAATGCTGTCCCATGAAACTTAAAAGCTTGTGCAAAAAAAAATACTTTATCAGAAAAGCAGCCAAGAGACCCTCTGAGGGAGCTCATGGGATCCACAACCCATGCAGGAAAATCTGTCAACAGGAAACCATTGGTCGAGCATTCCACATCTCTCTGAAGCTGTTACTGAAGAAACTCAGTATTTGGAAATAGGTTATCTAGTCACAAGATATCACAAATGAACTTTGATCGACATGCAAAGTGTTCGTTCTGATGGAAAAACAAAAAAACAACAACAAAAACTCCACCCTCATGTTGAAATATGATAGAAAGATAAATACAGGGCAATTATGGAAGAAAACCCTGCTAGAGGCTGCAAAATGGCTGCAACTCAGAAAAGGCTTTCAAAGCCATACAGTCAGACAACAATCTGACAACCAACCTTTTCTTTTTTAATCTTACTGTGTTTTAGACATAAATCCCAACAACATACAGTGGATTGAAGTTTGTGGATGTGGCAGTAAGATGTAGAAAGGTCCGAGGGAAACTAATAGTCTTTCCAGGCAGTGTAGTTAAGGATAAAGCATGTCTTTGCAACAAACAACGAACCAGCAGAGACTAAACAGCACAAAGAGAACCCCTGAGTCTAAATAAGCTTAATGATCTTTCTAATAAGATTTGGCTTAAGGGAAGTTTTCCATCATTTTTTTTTATTTCATCTGCTGATGAAACAATCTCTACACCCACAGCCTCCACCCTTTCTCTGTCATCGCTATGTTGTCCTTCCAGCTAAAGCACACACGTACACAAACCATAAAAATGTATGCCAGGTTTTCAAAATCCATTGGTTAGATATTTAATAGTGCAAGAATCCTCTTGTTAAATTCTGTCATAGCTGTCTTCTCTTTGAGATAAATCCTATTATCTGTGTTGTTTGCTTGGTCAAAAAGTAGTAATTCATATACTGAGGCATTGCGACAAAAAGAAAAACAATATCTGTTGAATAATGTCAGATAAACCTGCATTTTACAATGAAAACCACACAGCTCCCATTTTTAGAGATACCAAGCCTCTTCTGAGTGGGGGTAAAATATTTTTTGTAAAGTGCACAGGTCCCTTCAAAGAAGATCCACGTGCTTGCTAATACTGATAAAAAAAACTGTAATGAAACAGAGTACAAAGAGTTTGATATATGTGTATTGATAATAGCCGCTCTGGCAGCTGCAGTGCTTGTTTTAATGACTGCTGCAGTGCTCTGGCTAACAGAGATGGCTGATGCAGGGGAAACACAACACGTGGCACATCTTAGTGGACACCAAGAAGATATAAACACATCATAAAGAAACTCATGTCTGCCAAGAAAAAGGCTGGAGATCTGCATATGAATGAACAACTCTATATTTAGAAACAGAAACACAGATAGACGCTAACTGTGGTGGTGAATAAAGTGTAGCACAGATTCATTGTCACTGACACTTATGTATGAGGTGAAATGCATACAGTAGCTAATAAATCCTGTTATTTTCTGGATTGCCTCTCATATGTCCTCCGTCAGGATTGCATCACGCCAGCGAGTGACAAGAAGGATCACTCTTGGATCATCTAAGGGACATCGAACAGAGATAAGAAGAGCCCTCCATACCAAGCTCACAAGGCAGAGCATTGGGATGAGAAACATTCGGACCTTCCCTGCAACTGCCTCATCCTCGTCACATGAGGCAAATGACTGTGATTACATGTAATTGAATATAGGACTGAATGGTGCTCATATAATGTCATTAGAAGATGAGCTTGGGCGCCCAGACTGCAGTAATCAAGAGCCGTGTCATTAAGTTTGAGGATGAGGGGGAGGGAGCAGAGGTGAACAGTCATCAAGGAGGACGCCGTGGGGGTTATTGAATAATAAACAAGACTCATAAGCATTCAGATCCATCGGACTTATGAGATTTATCATCTAGCATTTACTTTATGTTGCCTGATTTCATGCACTGTTGTTAGAAACTAGAAAGTTTTTTGTTTTTATTTCTTAATGTTTACTTTATTCCCCCTTTCTAAACAAGAAAGGAGACTCATATTTCAGATGATTGGAGATAAAAGTCAGGTATGAAATCTTTATATTCCCAGTGCATATACGTAAAAATGCAAACAAGCTCAAAGAGAATCTCTCCCAGAATGGGTGATCACAGTCAGTCAGATCGCACGCTCCATAAACAGTTTTTGTTTTAAATACAGTGTGACATACGTCACATTTACTGGCTGAACAAAGTGAAGTGTG
>JAUZNJ010043395.1:0-33215 GCA_034780135.1 Jordanella pulchra | reverse complement strand
ATGTCTCTCCCCCTCTCTCATACCCCCTTTCCTGTCAGCCTACTGTCAGAGAAATGAGCCACTAGTGCCATAAAAAGCTCAAAAAAAAAAAAAAAAAAAAGAATCAGGCAAAGGGATAAGCAATACATTGTCTTTGTTGGATCTCTGTTGTGCCGCACTCTTTCCTTATTTAGGTAAAATTATTGAATAGAGTGTGGCAATTATGTTGTTATATTGTTTTATAATCTAACTTTAAACATATCCCAAACTTTATCTCTGAACTGTTTGTTGTGCTGCTTGGTTCTTATGATGCCATTTGTTCTCTTATTCTCGCTGAAAAACTTGAGCTGGACATTGGACTACATCTAAGTATATCAGAATAGAGATGATCACCTTCTTTTTTCAAATTTTGATATTTATTAACGTTTTGTATCATTAAAGCATGTCTATTTTTTCATCCACTTTACCTTTATCCAGTACTTTGGCAAAAGTAAGAAAATGTATAAATATCAAATTGAACCAACATTCACCTGCAAAGTCTTGATTTGTGAAGATTAAGTTTGAGATTATAGGAATTACTCGTTGCTTAGCAACAGGCTACAGTGTAAAACATCTTCAAACACTGTAACGTTTCAATGAGAGGCAGCTGTAAGACAATGGTATGCAGCATTACAGGAATGTGTTTTGTGTTGTACGTGCCCTAGCTCGAACCCAGACCTGTATCGCTGATGTTTACTTTAAGAAAATTTACTTTAGCAAGAGAAGGCAAGAAGGAACTGTATGCTTAGGGAACAAGTCTTGCACTGGCAACACAATCCCAGCCTAAGGTACAAAGACGAAAAGACGGAACTTTTTCTGTCCGGTTAAAGAGGGTGGGGACAAACAAAAAACTTTTTTTTCTTTAGTTGTTCAAATGCAGGAAAGATTTTTCTCTTCTGATCTCCTTTCAAACTGATTTTTGACCTAATGACAACAGTAACAATGCTGCCCTCTAGTGTAAAGAAAAGAAACTTGTTCTTTAAATCCCTTCTGCATTAAGCCATTTCAAATGAATAGGACCTGTGTGTTCAGAGAAGGAGATTTTATTTTATTTTATTCTATGATGATTTCTCTTGCATCCATACAACTTTTTTCTTGATATTATAAAAACATTTTTTCTATTTTAAGACTTCACTAAACCAATGCAAACGTTCATATAGGTATTGGATACAGAGGTGGAAAACATATAAATAACGTTATTTTTTAAATAATCAATTGGTCATTAATCCTTTCAATAATACTTAATCAAATCTAGCAATTTAAATGTATTTTTCATATTTTTTAAGTAAAGCAAAGTCTCCTATAACTTAAAATGAGTCATCTTCAACTTCTGTTGTTCTGGGGTAGGAATAATACTAAAATGACACACAGGGTCAATTCTGACAACCAAAGGCCATAAGGCAGGAGGAGTATCTATATTTAATCTTTCCACCACATATACACAGATGGATGGTAAACAAGTGAGAAGTATACTCCTGGGAATGATCAAACATCCATAACAAACATAAGATATTATCTACATATCAACTGATTATCTGTAGTAACACCACAAAAAACATAAAAACAAAATAAAATAAAGGTGTTTTCAGTCCAGGCATCTTCTGCTGTTTAGGTTTTACCTATTAGGTAGGAGGACTACGCCAGAAATTTCAGTCTAAAAATACATAGTTGAAACAAATCAAGAATAACTTCACAGTAATGTTTTCCAAACGTTTGGTACCTGTGTAAAAGGTAAGACATCAGATAGCTATTTTTCTCTGTAAAACAATTATTACAACTGTTACTGTGTTAGATTTATTTGTGATTAAATAAAGAAAAAAATCCGATCTTCTTTAGCCTCAGTTTTATTTCTATCTGAATAAACTATGCAAAGCACCATGCGAATCCTTTTGAAAACCTCGGCTTCAGCCCCCATAGATCCATAAATAGGCCAAGTGACGCCACTGATGTAGCCTTGAAATAAGCATTTAAGAGCAAAACTGAGATATGAAAAACATATAAAACAAACACATTTTCTACAAGCAACTATACAAACATGCAATCTGTAGGATATTAAAGACATGCTAGTTTACTTAGTACCAAAAAAAGATATTTTTCTATTATGATGACCTGGAAATATTTCTGTGTTATGTGTAGAAAACTGAACTGAATAAAGTTTCCTGAGAAGGTTCCTTCTGCTTTTATTTTGTCAAAGAAGTCTATCTAGAGCTGAATATATTCACATTGAAGCCACCATATTTCAGTTCACTGATTTTCAGTGCTTGAAACTAAAAATCCCATTATGTCCTCACCGTTTGAATTGTCCTGTAGTGGCTGCAATCTATGCCAACTTCATATACCCATTGACAGTAAAACACCCTGTAGTTAAAAACAGAAAGACTTATTTAAGTGAGTAAATGGAACGCATAAAATTTTTACATACTGGGTCATTTTAGATAAAGTACTGGTGCTTTCTATCATCCATCTGCTTAGCCTATCTCGGGCAGTCTATGGGTGAGATGCAGGGAACACCCTGGACAGATCGCCAGGTAACACAGACACACAAAGGCATACAACCATGTTCACACACCTAAGAATAATTTGGATTACCCTAAGGGGAGGAGGAAGGCAGAGTACCCAGAGTGAACCCACGCATGCCCTGGAAGAACATGCAAACCCCATGTAGAAAGAACCTGGGCCGGGAATCGAACCCAGAACCTTCTTGCTGCACGACCACAGTATTATAAACTGTTCCACTGTGCAGCCCTTCAGTTATTACAAAATGTGTTTCACACAATCAGGATCCAGAACATTTGGCATAATCAACCATAATACCTCCTCAGACACAACATATTTTTTATTGGCCATCTCAGTCAACTCCTAAATTCAGAACGAAACCTTTGAGGTGAGCTAAAATAAAGATGAGAACTATCTTTGGTATCCAATAGTGTTTATCCAGCAGCAAGTGATAAAGTTAAATATCAAAGGTATGTTGAAAGTTTCCCCTTCGTGGCCTGAACAGATGGCTTGGCTACACCACCTTTCTGTTAGCAATTTGTTTCCTGAAAATTTGTCCACCTTAAATACAAAGTCATTGAAAATCTATGCGAGCACATTTCCTGTCAAATTGCTTGCAAAATTTTCCAGGTTAATCTAAACCTGTGTAGGGAAGCTGGCTGAGTAAAATTAAAGCACTGAAAGACAACCATTTCAGAAAAAAAAGGGTTAAAAACTCATTAAAACCCATCGTAACAACCCAAATAGTACAGAGCATCCATTTTAATGCTGTGGCTTTTTAGAACAAGACATTCACACACCCACCCACTCAAAAACACTGTTAATTAAAGCAACAACAAAAATGCTATGTAGGATCCACACAGCATCCCCAATTAGAAAGGACATTTCAAACAAGTCCATCAGAATCCAAGTAATTCTGGTTCAACTGAATAAAAAAACATTTTAGTAAGAAAAAAACTGCATAAACTGCAGCATAGTTGGTTGAACTAAGGTGAGTTTTTTTACTTAAAAGAGTTTTTTTAACTCCTAAATCACGTTAAAGAAACACAAAACTCAAACTCCAGGAAACCACAAATCGCGCCTTTTCTCGGCAGCCAACAATGTTTATATAAGGCTTAACTTTTTTATGGTAGAGACAAGACAACATGTTTGAACTATTACTGCCATAAAAAGCAGAAAACGCTTCTTTTTGTTCTATTCCTACACTCTTGGACTTCTGCCATTTCCAACCTCAGATTTAACATTACTTTAGCCAGGTGACAGTATTGTGTAGTTTTTAAATAACCACCTGAAATTACAGATAAAGAGGTCCTTAGTAAAATCATGAATATCAAAGCAGATATTTAATTAAAATAACAACATGAAATATAACCCTTACCAGAGCAATAAAGAACCTTGATCTCGTACATAATCGTCTGACTTTCACCCTGTTTTTGGCCATCCTTTTTGTAAACAACATGCTTTGACCACTGCACAGCCACCAGCAGAACCTCCCATTGCTATGGCACAATGTGGACCGCTGTTGTTATTTACTCCTCACCATAAATAGCCATTTTCTGTTGGAAATCCATCATTCAATTAGCAATTCCTATACAAATCACAATACAACTTTAATCAACAAACCACCACTAGGTCCAACACGTACATCTCAATCTAAATATCTTAAACTAAACTTTTCTCAAAAGACTTAACACTTTAATGTTCAATCAAGCAGGAAGGTACATTCGAAATTTGGACATAATACCTCTCTTTGGATACTAGTGTATAGTTTTGTATTGAGATCAGACGAGGCAGTTGGACCCTTTGGAATGCTAAAGAAATATTATAGAATCACATTTTATGAAAATGACCTGCTTTCATTAGACTTCATACTTTTTTAAAAGAAAAAAAAATCAAGATTTAGTGAAAAATAATAATTAACAGCCATTAAGGTTTAAAATAAAAGCTGTCTGAATCACAGGCAGCGTAGAACCTCATTCCCCAGCATTAGAAGTGGGTATTAATGGGTTACCTTTACTCAGTTACATTTTCTTGAGTAATGTGTTGTTTTTTTTTTTTTTGACATTTTTAGGAGTAATTTTCCTTCTGATTTAATATTCTTGCGAAGAATCAGTACTCCTGCTTTAGTAAAACTTCTGACTACTCTACTTTACGGTAGATATTTTCATTGGAAGTACTTTACAATGCTGTAATATATATACATTAATCACAATAAAGGTTGATTTTATAAGTTACACATAAAAAAACATTTTGATTTGCAAAAGTATTTCTTCTGTATCTAGTTTTCATTTTCTAAACATGTCATTTATTTGTATTGTTTTATGTATTTTAGCCTTTAAAATATAAACTCTTACAAATAAAGTCTGTCTGACTGCATCGTTTTTAAACCTGATAATCCAGCACCCACTCAGTACCTTAGTAGCCATTTTTTTCATCAAATACTTTTTACTCTCATTTAAGTAATTTCTTGGATGCCTACTTTTTCTTTTTACTCGGTTAAAAAAGTGCTGAAGTAGTCGGTGTCAGTCGTAGAAAATATCAATGGGGTGACCAGGCAGGGATAATGTGCACTGAGGGCTGTCTGAAAACTGACGGACGTCAAAACCAGTTCAGACTCCATCTGTACTGATCAAAAAGAACGAACGGGAAAAAGAATGCACTGAACAGCTGCAGACAAACCAGCTTCTCATGAGGTCCATGTTTATACATCTGCTGTGTATAGATTCATTTATGATCCTACATAATATATACAGTCAATGGATTAGGTAGTTTTTTTTAATATGTTTTATTACATAGAAGGCTCATAGATGACAGCAGAGAGAAACTCTGCCCCATAAAACATGAATATTTCATTGGTGCGTAAACTTTGGGGTCCATTCACTTGTCGTTATGAGGGACGTAAACAAAAAGGGTTTTTTTAGGATACCAGGTAAGTTTTGTCAATGTGTTTTGTCATGTGATAACACAATACCGATTTCTTGTAACAGGTCTAACAAGTCTGAGTTTGATGGACATGTGGATACTGAGCAATCCTAGCACTCTGTTGAGAGAAAATGTTTGCGGAGGGTTTTTAAAAAGTCCTGAATGAGTATATGAAGACGGTATTCTGCAGTACTGTTTAAAGAAGTGTGAATACATTCCTATGTGTCTATTGCATCTTGGAATAATGCATATGTATATTTGCATTTGCTCTCTTGTGTTTGTCACATGCTTATAAGAGAAAATCTACTGTTTCACCATGAAGGTGATCAAAACAATCTCTGTAAAATCTCTCCTTCATATGAACTGGGCCTTATATGAAAGCTAATCCTCAATATGGAGTATACCAAAGTTGCAACTAAAACATCCCTAGCAGAAAAAGCTAATGTAGAAATATCAGAGGAACATCTGTTGAATGAACTTATGAACTTAAAGACGGATTGGACTATTTTGTTTAATGTGACAGCTACACACACATTGGTAATTAATTTAGGTTATTTGAATGAAAAAAAAAAAACTCTTGTTCTTTCCATCATAGCTTTTGTTACTGTGTTCACATACTTTGAGGAAACTGGTTTGCGAGTCTGGCATTGACTCCACGGGATCCAAATTAGACCTTCTCCTGTGTTTGAGGGACAAGATAAAAAACAAGGAACATCTATGATAAAGTGTTTTAAACAGTTCGAGGAGCATCAGGTTAAACATTTTATATATTTACTATTGCATCATCTACTAGGAATAAAACTCATTTAATGCTTAACAATGCTCTGACACGTGTCAATGTTCTTATTTTCCATTTAAGGGTGGCTGGGCAGTTACCATGTGCTCTTGTGGCATTGTAAACTCTGTGAAATTCACTATAAGAGCTGAAAGCCCAAGAGACTATGCGGACATGTTCCTATCAGATTAACATTTACTAAACAGTGTAATTTATGATTTTACACGAGGATTAGTGACCCACACCAACCTAAGGAAGCCAGAGAGAAGGGAGAATGTGGACAGCTATACTAGAAAACATTTCATGTGCCAAGAGTGGGAGACTGCAGATCAGTTCATCATGGTTGAAGCTGAAAAAAATCCAACCGGATCTTAATAGTCATCCTAAAACAGGCTCTGCAGATTATTATGCATCATTATCCACCATTATCATGGACAGATAGTAGAGACTTTTCAACAGAGAGCTAATCCTTGACTAAAAAAGGAAAAGAGTACTGCTGTGCCAAAAAAAACACAAATTGTCCATCAGACAGAGTTTATAAGTGAGTGACAGCATAATTACAGGTTCCATTCATGATGGTAATGTTTATATTAATGGTGTTCTTTGTTAGAATGAGTGTGCGGACAATTCTGAGCTGGTGGAGGTTAGTGAGAAACCACTAAGGAATAACTGAAGTTAAGTTTTAAGATTATTTCTGAGAAATGTATTTTCAAATTTCAGAAAGCGGTTAAAGAAGCAGAACGAGTGCGTCAGTTTGCTGAGCTGCTGAAGTGCATGAAGGACAGCACCTTGAGGTAAGTATATCAGCATGAGGAGATAAGCTCTATATCGTTACACTTCAAGGTATTAGTTTCTCAATATAAAAGTAAATTTGAGTCATTTTGCTCATACTGCCAGCATGGACTATCTACATCCTCTGTGTCCTGGCTATCCTAACTGTAATCCTTTTAGACCACGTTCAGCAAACATTGACCGCAGTAGCATACCTTTTAATGGATGACGTCAATACATTTATTTTACTAAAATGTGAACGTGTACGGAAATGAAGCCCCAGCAAGGAAACAAAAACAACAAAAACAATACAATCAAATAAAAAAACTAAATCCAGGACTTACTGTCTCAAGCAGTGACCTGCTTGAAACTAATCAAACAAATTTTAGTTCTGATAAAAACTTGCTTTCCTCATCTTTCCAAAAGCTACTCAGATTTTCTGTAGCTATATCTAAAAAAAGTGAGTTAATTTGTATGTTTTTTATAATTACATTGTCTCTTTCTAAGTGATTAGGAGAGAGTGGTGCGGAGTCAGAGAGTGAGTGAAGGCAGATGAAGCGCAGTGGTTGGTCCTCCTCTCCTCTTCCTCCTCTCTTCTTCCTCCTCTGCAGCAGCAGCAGCAGCAGCAGCAGCAGATCTGGATCAGACACGATGGTAGCAGCGCACACTTCGTCTCATACGTCGGAATCTGCCGAGTGGATTGTTTGTCTGGATAAAAGGTAACCCCTTTACAACCTACACGTGTTACCTCATTTTTCTATGCTTACTTGAAGAGCGATCTGATGATAGAGATTTGGCTTCTTCTCCTCATATAAGAGATATATGTATTTTAACATCCACGATAAAGGCAGCTGTAGTTTAAATTTCCCAGCGGAAGTTAATGGACCTATGTTTATAGTGCATCATTAGAGAGGAGAGTTTCAAGGTTAGAATCGAGACACATGACTCGACCTTCTGCTTTATAAAGGTTGATCTTTAATGGGAACACTGAAAACCTGCATTTATATGTAAAATGAAAATAAAAAAACAACAGTAAACTAATTCAATAAGATAGGAAAGAAAAACAACCAACCCCCTACTAATGTTAACACTAATGCGTCTAAATAGAAACCAATAAACAGCTATATTAAAGTATTTATTATTATAACATATATTACCTTTGTGATATTTTTGACTACTCATAGCACACAAAGTTCTTCTTTTCTAATTACTCTTACAAATACTGGTATAATACACTGTATTTATTCAACATTTTTTATTCATTTCAACACCTTAAAAATGTGTTTTTAATGTAATAACTACGTTTACATTTGACTTTATTTGCCTTTAAATTCAAACTGAGTATTTAATTGGAAGGTATTTAAATTATTGTCACATGAGTTATATATTATATTTTATCGTTAAGCCCTTTGTTTTATACAGTTTATGCTTTGTAAATAAACTGTACTTGGGCTATTTGGGTAGTTTGGTGTAATAAACCCTCTAAATAGTTAAGGAACCTATTTGCATTTTTTCACATACATTCTGCTGCTTGTCTTTATGAATCGGCCACAGTAAGCCCTGCTTTCATGGACTACTACTATTTTGTCAATGTAATTCAACTCTTTTAACTAATCTCATTAAAAGAAAAAATGATCTCAGGCAAAAATAATGCAACCAATCAAGGGTTTGAATAGCTGGATCATTATGGTGCTGAAATTAAACACTTAAATTACCACAACTTTTGGTGGTGAAGTTTTATTTAAAGTTAGGAATGTGGCTAAATAAGAGATGTCTTTACATGTTTTGAGGTAATTTTCTTGCATAAACAATAAGCAAGAGATTTTGGGATCTTAAATGTCCCCAAAGATGTAGGAGGAAGCAACTAGCTTCCTGTACCATGGATAATAAAAAGGAGGAAGAGAACTAGAAGCCTACAGTAAGTGAAGATGAACACAATCAATATTCAGTCTTGGAGAGAAATGTATTGTCATATTTCAGGAAGTTGAAACTTAAATGTCATAGTAGCTGTTTAAGACCATGATGATTAATGCCCAGGAGGAGTAGGCGATTCCTCAGGAATACATCCTGAAGCTCTGTCTGACTTTGTAATGTTTACAACAGTCATAAAAGGATAATCTACTGAATAGTAAAGATGTTGTCATTATGTAGTTATTAAAATTGCCATTTTGTGTTAAATTTGGCAAAAAGTGCTTTACATGGTTTTCATTAGATTATTGCAAACATCTGATTGTTTGTATATTAATAAAAAAATTTAAAAAATGATATGCAGCATTTCTTGAATATCTCAAGAGATGCTGCATATCATAGCCCAGATTTTGGTTCTGCACCCGTACTAGCAGCAGACTTTCTGGAAAATTGGTGTCTGTCTGCTGCTTTAGCAGTTCCCAAAACAGTTGCACCCTAAAGATCGTCTTCATCTGCAGCTTTTCTTGTCTAGTGTCCAAGACCAAAGGTCCAAAGGTTCAATAAAGAAGCAATTTAAGGCAGAAGCTTCAAAGAACACATTCACCTTATTAAATAGAGGTAATTGTACAATACTATATTGGTATATTATAAAGGTACATCTCGTCTCACTGTGTCTCTTTGCCATGTTAATGTGAAAAAAAAGGGTTTTGTGGAATATTTTCTAAACTAACAGATTATTCTCCAGTTTGTCTCAGAAGCACATTGTGTTTAGTGTAAGAATGGAAGATGTAGAACAAGAATCAAGGATAACTGAGAGGTAGTGATACATTAGGAGAAGGAGAAAGAAGAAAGCAAACAAAGAACAGGTCCAAAGTACACCAGCAATAAAAAAACAGAAAACTGACGCACTACGGCAGATGTATTTACACATGACTATCCGTTGGTTGCTTGTACATGCTCCCCCCTTAAATCAACCAATAGTATGACTCAGTTTTTCCGAGCTTTTTCACTACTCTTGTGATCGTTATATGGCTAATTTTAAAGTACAACATTTGAGATGTAGGTTATTCATTTGAATTTGAAACGTTTTCTGCTCTTTCCCAACATTAGACCTCATTCCTTTGAGTACAACAAAGTGCTTTATAATAAAAATCCAAAACTGGATAAATAATATACAATGCTCAAGAGAAAAAAAAATAGATTAAACTTTTTCATTTATTTTTATGACTTGGTTTCTAAAAAAAGATATACTCCCACATATGTATCTTAGTGTTAAAGGTCACACTTTGGAGAGTGCTGATTGACATCTATGATGATGTGACTGTGATTCTGTGGCCTTATCAGAAACATCGGATATTGTTTGCCAGAGAGCACATGATAAAAAAACATTTAGTTTCACAGTAGAAGATGTGCAATACCAAAAATCTGATGTTAGAACAGCAGCAAGCTAGAAGCAAAGACCTGTTTCTTTTTGGATCATTATTGGTGTTTGGTTTCACTTTTTAACAGGATAGGCAAAGACTCACAGGTGCGGTCAGCTGCATTTCAGCCGCCTACATCTACATCAGAGGCTGTAGATTTCAAATGTGAGGCTGTGTAATACAAGAGGAAGAACATCTATAATGGAGTCATAAAAAGAAAAGGATTTAAATCCAACAACTTAACATTTGTATTGTTGTCTTATTGAATTAGTTGCTTATTTATTAATTTATGTGTTTTAAGGATATACAGTGACTTACAAAAATAGTTGCCATTAGAAATTAGAATGGTCTCTTCTTTTTCTTTTTTAAATCTGTTTGATTTGATTTGAAAGAAAAAGCTAGCCTTATGTGAGAAAGTAATCGACCTCGTCTCTAAATTAGAGGTTGTGTCTGGGCGCAAAACTGCTATTGAGCTTTGTTTAACTCTTATTGCTTTAAAAGCTGTTATTTGCAGCATTGTGTTTTTTGGTGGGGCTTTTTGAGGAGTTTTTGTGGGTAGAATGACCATTTTAGGGTCTCACATGGATTTAAGCGTCTTTTAAAAGGTTTGTTTAAATTATTTATTTATGTCTATTTAATAAGTGGAGCTGATGATGTTTTGTAGACGAAAATGTTAATTCCAATGATCAATGTAATAATTTTAGGGTCACCTTCATAAAATTGTTTTTATCAAAAAACGTCTGCCATTCAGAGGACTCCTGCGCTGCTCAGTGACTGAGGGAGAAAACGAGAGGGATGTATGCAGGAGCTGGAAAAGTGGAACAGCTACATTATTTTTGGGCTGTAGCATCAGTGGATGATTTTGTTTTTGAAAATCATTTTAGCTGAAAGTATTACTTACTAATTCATATATTATAAACTAATAAGTGGTTATACTATCTGTACCAGAGGCATAGCAAGCTGTGTTTTCTACCAGGGCTGCACGGTCATGTCAGCTATCATCATCTGGCTCAGAGTCTGACTCTGTAGGCTAGACGTCTACTCTGGATGCCTCCATATTCCTCAGCATCACTACCCTCTCCTGATCTGAACTCTTTAAAGCTTATCATATTTGATACATGAATTTTTGAGACCTCTGCATCATCAGTGGGATATTTTCGCTCTTGAGAACCCGACTTAATAAATCAGAAATATGCAGGGAACAGAAAATGTATAAAAGAGTATACGGAGGTGTGCAGGTGGCGCAGTGGTTAGCGCGCACGACCCATGTATGGAGGCCTTTTCATAGAATTTAATGACAACTCTTATATGAAAAAGTATGAATTTTCTGTCAATAATTTCATGGTTTGGGCTTTAAAGGGTTAAATTGGCTGATGGTTTAACCACACAAACCAATTCCAGACTAGATAATCTGAAACAGTCATCAGTGTTTCCATCCATCTCCATTATATAATCTAGCGCAAGCTCCAAAATTGTTCTCCCTCTGACGTCAGCACATATGGGTTTTACTTGCTGTTAATCAGAGTGCCGCCGTGGAGCTACTAAATGAAGCATATTAAGCCTGAAAATAAGCTTTTTTGATTCACAATAACTCAGAACCACCTGGAATGTCCTACTGCATGATTTTAATGCAAAATTAAATGAAATCCATATCACATCATTAACACCTTAAGATCCTCAAGAGATGTTTGGTGTTGACAGCCCAAGACCATCATACTGTCTTGTGATAGTTTTGTAGTATTGAAAATCTATTAGCTGATTTTATGCTAAATAACAGTTCAAGTTATGACATGGAAAGCATAAACCCTCAGGTTGCTTGGGAAATATATAAACTGTAGCTCATGCCTGCCTTTGTGCAGCATGCGCTTGGTTGTGTTGCATTTATAATGTCCATTTTCTACATGACTTTTTTTTTTTCAACGGATCTCTTCATTTCCTTCAGACCAGCAGAGCGCTCGGGTGAAGATGTCGACATAATCATGGCACGTCTGAGAAATGTGAAGGCTTTGGAGAGATTCCACCCCCGTTTGCTGCAGCAGATTTGTTTGTGTGGGTTCTATGAGCGCTTGGAAAAAGGGATCACTTGTAGGTCAAACTGCTACAGATCAAACACTGAGAAGCTCATTAAAAGGTTTACTGATCTTAAATATCTTCATTGATTCATGGTTTTTTTTCAGTGTTTCGCCAGGGAGACATTGGCACGTGCTGGTATGCTGTCCTGTCTGGTTCGCTGGATGTAAAAGTGTCAGAAACATCAAGGTATCAGGTACAGCGGAAGTAGAAATGTTCAATTTTAATTCAATGATTCATTAGACATGATGATACAAATAAGGCACAACAATTTCCTTAATTATTTATAGGCCTGATGGGGAGAAATGCTTTAAAGTATAACCTATGTTTTTTTGTTTCCATCCCTGTTGGTTCTAACCCCTTGTTGATCATTTTGTTATGCTCATGTAATCTTTTTTTACTGGTCTTTTTAAAATAAAATTTTTGTTGTTTTGAACAATCGACCCAATTTAACTAATTTTTTCTTCATTTTTTTTGATATTATGCTGTTTCCAATGGGAACAAAAACTTTGTCACAGTATATGCAGAAGAAGCCCTTCTGCATATGTGGATCTATAGTCTGAGGCTTCATCCAAAGTTTCAAAGGGGTTTTCATTGTATTTAGTATTTTTATTTAAAAAAAGAAAAATGATGCTCAAAAATTTTGTTTTGATTTCTGTTGAATCAAACGTATAAATCAGACAACGTGATATTTACAATAGTAGTTCCAGTTTAACACTTTTCTTTAATGCCTTTCTTTCACACAAATATGAATAACTTTTGAGCTGTACTTGATTTATACCAGATGTGTCATTTCAGGCAGAAATTGCTCCTAAAACCCTACAAGAATAAGAGGTTGAACTTTTTAATTATACCTCAATACACAACTTCTCTAAAATGTCATGCTCTCTAGTCTTTGCACAGCAGCTTTATACCTTAATGGAACACGACAGTATGATTTACTAAGTGTAACTCAAAGAAAAAAATATAAAACATTGGAAATGTGCCTTAATTATTCTAGTTATTTAAAAAAATCAAACAAAATCCAGTTTCTTAAACTTTAACCTGACCTGGTGGTAAATATCAACAGCTGGAACAATGAAATACCCATCATCCATAAGTACTAAATAAAAAT
The DNA here is from genome assembly GCA_034780135.1 of Jordanella pulchra. Classification (NCBI taxonomy): domain Eukaryota; kingdom Metazoa; phylum Chordata; class Actinopteri; order Cyprinodontiformes; family Cyprinodontidae; genus Jordanella; species Jordanella pulchra. The sequence continues at coordinate 19,720 of JAUZNJ010043395.1, read as the reverse complement.
AGATTGGGCAGGATTTCATCCGATGATTTCATTTAATCCTTTTTAGCTGTCATAAAGTCCATAGTTTAACTAAAGAATTAGGCTGAACATAGATCGGCTGCAATTCTGAGAACTCAAGATCTAAACAACCTACAGGCAAACTTTTTTTTTCTTCTCATTTTTACATTGAACTGACACAATGTTCCTTCACACAGACTTAATCCAAAACAATTAGGCAAAGGCAGATCATCAAATAAGAGTTGTTGTTTTTTTTGCAATGTAACAATTAGTATACAAGTAATGGGCATGTAAAAGACTGTGGGATTACATTTTCTACAGCTATCCAAAAAGCATAATATGTGGGCAGCAAAACCACCCACAATCCACATGGGCCTGTGGTGGTGTTGATTTTCCTTTTGTTTTCATGGGTGAGATCTTCTTTAGATAAAAGTAGAAAGGGTGTTTCCTAAAATAAGAGGAAAACATTAAACTTTTTAAACCAGTAAACCATAGCAGAAATATAAAAAATGATTTTTATTATAAAACTGACTCATTAAAAAATAAGGTGTTCGAGGTAGTTGTAGATTGTTAGTATTTTTCAGAAATATTTATTTATACAAGACATATAGAATCAAGAAATCTAAAAACCTGTCTGACGACGGGACATAGACAAACACATGAAGCAATAAATCATTCCCAAATAAGTCTGATAGTTCCTTTAATCATTCAAAGTATGTATACTTGGATATTCTACAATAGAGTGTTATGATCCTTCATCTGATGGAGCATAAAGACAAGATAAAACATCACAGGGACTGATGGAAGCAATGATGCCTGATGCAGAACACCTTGTCTGCTTCCCTTGCAGGATGCTGTCACTATTTGCACCCTGGGGACTGGCACAGCGTTTGGAGAGTCGATTCTGGACAACACCCCCCGACATGCTACGATTGTCACTCGGGAATTCAGCGAGCTCCTACGTGTTGAACAAAAGGAGTTCAGGTCCCTCTGGGAGGTGAGCTATTTTAGTTAGACTGTATGTTACGCATTGAGCCACAAGATGTTCTGACTATTGCAGCGTGTGACACATTTGAAGGTCATGTCATTGTGTGAAAAAAGTGAATGAGGGAAAACTGTATTCAAGACATTGAATTGGGTTTGTGTAGTGCATAAGGTTAATGAGGTTTGAATAATAAATGAATTGTTAGGTGTCTGCTCACAGCTATAGTTGTTTAAATGTGTAAATATCTCACTTTATTTTATGTATTTCATTGGACCAATCCAAAGTAGTTCATATTTGTGAAGACAAGGGAATATAACACAGATTTTTGTTGTCCTTTAAAAATAAAAAGCTGAACTGAGGTGCATTTGTGATAATTCTCTGATTCATTGATTAAAAAAAAACAAAAAACTCCTTTAACTACTGTTACATATGTCTCTAGGGTGATGTATATAAAATGGTGTCTTCTTCCTTGTAACATTTTAACTCTTCTCCAACAAACGTCATTAATATGATGATTTATAGATAAACTCAGCATTACTGTATAACCACTTTCTTACATAGTGGATAAACTAATTGATGGTGACAATTAAAACTGGCTGCTCACACCTAAATGAGGAACAACAGTCCGATGGCTGATCCTATATCCTAGCAACTCAAAACGCAGCATACAGAACACCATGAACAAGGTGAGGGATGTCACCATGGAGACAGATGAAACTATAGTCTCCGTTTGTAGCACATTACTCTTTACCCACTTTCCCATCGATGAGGAGATGGATGTAATCGGTGTAGGATTAAAATTAAACACCACTCTTAGCAACAGAACCACTCTATCCACAGAGCAACAGTGACAACTCCTGAAACTGCCTGCAGTCTGTGTGTTTCACACATGGGGGCAATATTAAAGGCAGGAGAATAGATGCACTGCAAACCTGTACATTAAAGAGATAGAAAGGAGAGCTTTAGATATGGGTATGTTAATGACACCTGAGTTAACATTAAATATTAGAAAGTTCATTATTTCATGGATCGACTCTGTGGAAAAATACATAAATTAAAAATGCAGGTCTCATTCTTAGATGGAAGACATTTAGAAACAGATGTGTACAGCAGACCCACTCACCCAAACCAGTACTTGCGGTTTGACTCCCATCACCCACTGGAGCACAAGTCAAAGAGTCGTCAGGACCTTGCATCACAGAGCAGACACACCAAAGAGCTAGGGAGAAGGAGGAATTGCACACAAGAATATGGCTATCCTAACTGGGCTTTCCTCAAAGCAGACACAAAACCCAAACAGCCCCCCAGTCAGCCTTCAACTGAAGAGGAGGAACCCAAACCTAGAACCAGAACATTAGTCTTTCTTTATGTTGCAGGAGTTTCATGGAAACCGAGGCGTTTATTTTCCAAATATGACGTCCTGGTGGCTTTTAAACCCCCAAAACCTTTGTTAACCCCCAACGATCCATCCCCCCGGTACAAACAGAGGAACATTGTTTATGCTATTAAGTGCCAGGAGGACATCAGGGAAACATAGCAGCCATTGACAGAAAGCACAGAAGAGCAACATAATCAGGACAAGATTTAGCAGTTTTACTCAGCTGCAGGTCAGCAGTCATCCCTTTCAGAGATGAAAATGTTCTCATCCTGCATAGAGCCAAACGCTGGTTTGAGAGAGGAATAAAGGAGACTATTTATGTGAAGAGACGGAGGCAGGGGGCATTCAGGTCAAATTGTCTCCCTCTTATAAAGCTGTAATTGCTAGCACGACTCAGTCCTCTGAGAACAGCAAGCAATCATCAGAGCATTAATGATCGGTCGTTAGGCCATTGGTCTTCGTCATTTACCCGCTATCAAGGTACTTCTTATACAGCAAACTGAGTTTATCGGTATCTCATGGGACTGAACAAGTTATTTCAAGAAGAAGTGAAACGTTTTAAGAAGGAACAACCTGTCCACATGACAATCACTTTTCTGGGATTTACGTATCTATCTGGATAATTGAGATGCATCAAGACATTTTGATAGAGATGAAGATGAGGCTCTGCCCTCTGCCACCCTCTCTCCCCTGAAGACATCTGTGAAGCTGTGTTGGTCGGTTCACAAGTCGTTAAATTTTTTCAGGGACATTGACCCCGGTTCATGGACTTACTTCTCACACACACATGCACACACACTAATGCTCAGAAATGACACACACACACACCTCATGCTCCTCCACCATTCCATTCTTTGTCTTGCAAGATGTTGTATTGCATCCGTGTTTCTTGTCTTTGCTGAGCTCAAACTGTGTCCTGCTAAGGATAAAGTATGAAATAAGATTGTTTTCCCTTCCCTCCCTTCACCCATTGTGATCTCTTTTCTTTAGTTTTTTTAACTGCTAGGGCAGCACCTTTTTACGGCATCAAGGCCTCGGACACCGCATCCCACCCCATGTATAATGTCTGTGTACTATCTGTGTGTTTTGTCTTCTTCTTGAAACTAAATTCCCCTTCAGGGATTAATAAAGTAAAATGGAACTGAATTGAAAATTTTAGCCAATTCCTCTTTTAGAAATACTTTAAAACTGTCAAAATGTATGGAGAATGTCAATGCTCATATCTTGCAACAGCTTCTTGGACTTTGACTAGACCACTCTATTACATGCATATTCTATTCCATTGTAGCTCTGAATGTAGTTTCAGGGTTGTTGTTTTGCTATAATGAGAATGTTGTCTTTTGAAAACTCGAATAGTTTTTCTTCAATAACTTCCCTCTATTGAGCCCCATCAATCTTCTATTCAGCTCCCACCGGTTTAATTTAGTATCCCCGTTGAGATAGTTGTTTTTCCGTGCACACAGGAGGCACAGACAAATCAAACATCTCATTGGCTTTCTGTTTGCTGGTCTTCCATAAAAAAAGAACATAAAACTGAAAAAGGAGCTCACTTTCAGCAGCTGTGCCATCAACAGATTTTCATACCTGAGTTGTGGATGATCGCAGCTCTTCCTGAGGTATAACAACTTTTTTGGCTGTTTCTCTTATTAACAGCCACATCTTGCTAGCTTTTTGGATGTGCCATAAGCTTTCCAATTTTGGTCAATGGATTGAACACTGTGAGATGTTCAAAGCTTGGAGTGTTGTTCTATCGACTTGAACTGCAGCCTCTCTTCCTGTGTAGATGCTCAGTCATTCAGGGTAATGCTAACCTCAAAACAGGCTTAAGTCTGAGGCAATTCAGAAAAACTGATCACTAACGGATTTAAGTAATTTTTGTTGATTTTTTTGCTTATGTCATTTTCCACCACTAGATGGAAGTGTTGTACAGAGTCCGACCTGTCTCTCTGTGTGCTCTTTAATAGTCATCCAGTGTTTTTGAATAGGCTAAATGCATGTATATAATAGTATTAAAGGACTATTAGCGCATACCCTCTAGCTTTGGTTAGTGAGCAGACAAAGCTTTCTGTTCTACTTGTGACAGCCCATGTATCAGTCGTCCTATTCATAGCCTGAACTAATAATTTTTGGTCAGTGGATCTTATTCTGTGTGGAGGACCCCTCAACTCTTACCTCCCCCTCTATACAGGGCAGGCTTCCTAAGAGAGCCAGCCCCTTCCTTTCCTTTGGGGCCACAGGGCATCAGTAAGTTAGATTATGGTCTTTGTGTTTCAGTGCATGGCCAACAGACTGAGATCTTTACTCTTGCAGTGCGTATACAGAGGATCATGCTGAACGACTACCAGGATAGACATTTCAACTCCCCCTGAGGCGGCCTCTCCTGCAAGGTTAGGCTCAAATGAGAATTTGCTGCTGTTCCATCCGATGGCTAAATTATTTTATGTTGTTAGCAAATAGTGTTGCTTTTCTGGTGAAATTGTGTTTGGTTATTTTGCAATCTTATTTTTTCAGTTTTTAACTACCACCCAAACTGTAAATTTGGACTTAAACATATTTTTTTTGCCTACTTAAAATTAGGATACTGGTTTTTGTTGTCAGTTTTTTCCTCTTTGTAAGATTTTAAAAGTATTTTCACAAGATAAAACTAAATCTGATTTTAGACTTCAGTGATTTAAATGCCAAAATAATCATACATTTTATTTAAAAGGTGACGGTGTACATAAATATCATAATTTTATGCATGGTACAGATTGAAGCATAAGTTAATGTTTACATCAATAGTCTCTAAAAAACCCTGGGAGGCAAATTCAGAAGCAAAACAAGTGACTATTTAATAAAAAACAAAGCAGCATGATGAGAGCTCTTCAAACTGGCATAGAAGGGTCTGATCAAACAGAAAGGAAATATCAGGTTTAGATACTGAATGACGTGATTAGTCATGTCACTCTCTTCTGCTTACCTGTGATCAAGTTGCTAGGTCCAGGTGGTAAACTGAGGCTTCCCTTCAACCAGCTCTCCTGTTCGTTATTTGGGATTCAAAGTAAATTTAGTGATTTAAGGTTAAAAAAGATTTACTGTCATTTTACTTTCCGGGTACAATGACATTTTGCTTGCCAGCATCTCCTTTTTACATTGCGGATGTCAGTTTGATATTGTTGTATTTTTTCATAAATACTTTGTGTTAATATTTGTACAAATACTGTGTAATAGTCCATATATAGGACTGGTAGATAGCAATGTTTGTGAGTGCGTAGATGTGCTCCTACAGCACTTTTTTCAAAGCCGTGGGGAAAAAGCTTTGTTGGTGTCTGTAAGTCAACTGGGAGAAGAGAGTAAAAGTTTGCCCTAAATTTCTCAAAAGAATTGAATACAGTTGAAAAAAAGCTCCAGAAATGAGGAAATCTTTGGGTGTTGTTTTAAAAGAAACATATCTTCCAAATCCTGTTTGGTGACAATCTGAGATCTACTCTGTTGCATTTTTATGTTTAGAAAATGTAGAAAACATGTTAGTATATCACATGTCTGGACAATTGTGCCTGACTTAAGCTTTCACTATGAAGCCCTGTTTTAGAGGGTTGGATCCTGCATAAAAAGACATTGTTTGGATGACTCCATATTGCCCCTGAACAATGTACATTTTGTTCAGCATTAAGAGTTCGATCCATGGAAGCGGGACGTGTGCACCATAGAGGAAACTTGGTTTCTAAACATTCAGACTATCTCTGTTCTTCTTAATTCAGAAGAGGCAACATCAGGATGCAAAAATGAAATTAATTATAACTGCAACTAGAATTGTAGACCTCCGGCCTAGAGGTTTTCATACCAGGAACAATAACTGTTTATAGTCTGGCAGAAGCAAAATAGAGCTTTTTGACATGAACTCCAAATGTCATGTCTTGAGAAAAAGCTGACACTGCTCCTCACCTGGCCAACATCATCCGCAAACTAAAAGCATGGTGGCAGCAGCAGTCAACGCCATTTTGACCAGTCTGCACAGAGGGAAATATGACAACAGCCAGACAAAGATATATTCTTCAAAAACCTGCTCAAAAGCACTCTGAAACTCAAAGTATGGCAGTGATTCATCTTTTAAGACACAAAACAGAGGTAAGATATAAACGGGGTGTCCTTGAGAGGCAGAGCCAGACAAAAGACTAGACCTCATCCTGTCTGACACTGCTTGAAAGGTTCTGCAGAATGCTGGAAAATACACCAAAATAGGAGTACAAAGCTTGTAGAGACATACCAAAGAAGACCTTAGGATGTAATTATAGCAAAATTTATACTGAAGCAATACTGCAAACATTAGAAAACACGGAATTCATGAGTTGTCAGTATAAAAGAGAACAAAACTCTATAAAGCAGCTTTTTTCAGGTTGTTGTTGTTTTCACAGTTTACAGCTTAAATGGACCAAGAATAAAACCTCTTAAAGGCACTGGTCTGAACAGCTGCTAAACTGTGTGGGAGGACTCTTTGAAGAAGGTTGTGTTTGTTGCTTGTTTGGAATTGGCTACCTCCTTGAGGGATGGCAGAAGCCTGTCTGTTGATCTTTTGTGTTGTATTTATGACCTTTTGCAAAGTCCACACCACACCAAGGTAAAATAAGTCATAACACTGTCAATAGTGTTACTGTGGTGGAATCCAAACAACTTCTGCTTTAGTTTGCTTTTTTTATTAGAACTTACAGGCAGTGTAGACGTAGGTGGGGCCTTTGCTGTCATCACTCTTTATGTTCCCAGAACATAAGAGGTCATTAACGATTGTAACTCCCATCTCTAACTGTTCTCCATTAATGCAGTGCGGGGCATTGTCCACTTCAGTCGATTACGAGTTGATGATAACCTCCTTGGATTTTGTGGTGTTAGAAACAGGTTGCTGGCTGGGCTCCACTCTGTCAGCAGCACCACTTCGCAGTAGCCATCCTCTTCTCTAAAAGGCCCATCAAGACGGTGTTATCTGCAAATTTCAGGGTTACATTTTTTATAGAGCTATAATGTAACAAACCGTACATTTATAGGACTGAACATTTCTCACATTAACTAAAGGTGCCTGATAGTAATAGATACTTCAGTCACTTCCTATATGGTTCTTTATGTCACTTAGGCTCAATTAATCTCAGCTGAAAATACTTTATTGATCCTAAATGGAAAGTAAATGTCATAACTGTTAAAAGGGTTTCATCAATGAAGTGTTGTAGATATTAATGTCTGTAAGCAGGAAGAATCTCTTGCAGAGATCTGTCTTATATTTAGTCAAGCCTCTGAATGAAGGCACTATGTTGTCCAACAGTCTTCTGTCCATAATTTTCTCCAGTTAACAAAAATGATTGCTCTGTAAGTTTATTTTCAAAGGTTCCAGAGGAGTTCCTGCAACAGAGTCAACCTTCTTCATCAGCTTCCTGAGTTTCTTTAAGTCATTTGCTCTGATTGACAGAGGAGATCAAACTCTCCACACCTGACTTATAGAAGATATGCAACATCTTGCTGCAAATACCGGCGGACCCGATCTCTCTCAGGAAATATGGTCTGCCCTGTCCCTGCATACAGCTTCACAGTTGTGTCTCCAGTCTGCTCTTTTGTCTAGGGGAACACTGAGGTATTTGTATCACGTTGTTGTGTCATACAACAGCTCAATGTAGCTCTGTAATTGACTCCGTCTGGATCTAGTCACTATGAACTGGTAGCCGTTTTCTTGTTTGTTTAACAGAGCAGCCTTTAGCCAAGCTGAGCACACAGTTAGGAAGCTTACCTTTAACTTCAATTCCTGGTTCAGGTAAAAATTACCTTTAGAATATAAGGTAGATTTTTGCTTTTCATTCGTGCTGGAGACTCTTTTTTTGCTCTGTGCATCAGATCTGACGGCTCTGCATTCTTTGAGTGAAGTTGAAATAGCAGTATACAGTACATGTTAATATCTGAATTGTGAATGGTTGTTTCTATGCTTGGAACATCTGGATACAAGGCGGACGGAGGGATTGTGAAGTCTCATTATTGTTATCCTGTAGAATCAGACTAGTGGGCAGGCAAAGGAGAAACCTGATAATGTGGCAGGGATGTGAAAATCAGCCTCTTAGAGGGGAAGTTTTAAAAAAGACAAGATCAAAACAATTTAAAAATCCACAAAAACTTTGTTGGTTATTACTTAAGTATGTTGTTTGTGGATCAGAACAGGATTTTCTGATAGAAAGGTCTAAAAGTTATACATCAAATCCTAAACAATAACTGTATGATCTACACTTAGTGTTGGGTTAGCAGTAACATGAATCATTTATTGCTAGACCAAGCATACCTAATATGTAAACAAAAAGGTCCAAATCCCTCATCTGTTTATCAATTAATATATACAGTTTTGATAGAGCATCAAATTAGCTAGAACATAAGAAACAATTACACTAAGTTTCCACAAACTGAATGTATAAAATAGAAATTTGAGAGATATGAAACATACACTCTCCCCCCCCCCCCCCAAAAAAAGCAGGTCCCTGTCTTGTACAATATGTGCACTTAATACTTGGTTGACCCTCTTGCATAAAATACTAAGTCAATGCAATGTGACATAAATGAGATCAGTTTGACCCTGCTGAGGTGTTCTGGTTACTTCATTTCATCTGTTTTGTGGGATCTGGGGTCTTTTCTCTTCTGCTTGATTGTTCTCCATACTTATGAGCCATAAGATACAACAGAGTTACAGATATTTTTATGTATGTGCACTGAACAGAAACCCTGATTTCCACTCGAAAGATGAGTTTTATTAGCAATCAATTATTTCACTAAATTGTTCACATATAATTTACTATAAGGAATCATAAAAGATTTGTACAAATCTTTTTATATCATATACCTTGTATTCAAGTTCACTTAGGTGATGCAAATTACTCTGTTATAAACCTGTGTCAGCCTCACAATAGAGACCAGCACTTAAAGCAACACATCCAAATAAAAATCTACAAAGGTTGACATACACATGGAAATTTTAACCTTCATAAATGAATAAAGTATGAAAACATTAAACTACAACTCTCACAATCATTTATGCTTGAAGTATTTTCTTTGATGACTTAGATCTTTGCAGCCTTCCCTTTAGCTGTGATAAACACAAGGTCAAAGATAAGACGCCATCTGCTCTGGGAGTCCGTGCTTTTAAGAGTTGGGTAGTTTCAACAATGAATTATAGTTAGGTTGAGAAAAAAAACCCTAACCGGATAGAATCAGTGAATACAGATATCTATAAAATATCCAGTTTCAGAGGAAACATTAATTGTGATTCAATATAGACCAAAGTTTTCTTTTTCTGGCTACTGTTATTAAAGGAGCTTTTCAGTTCTCTGTGTTGCTCCTTCCAACATAAAACGTTTCCACTGTATTTGTACACATCCCAAAAATCTTCAAAATGTTTCTACAGAGGTGCAAAGAAAAGCAGTGTATTCTTTGGCCTTTCCTCTGTGAAAAATTGTTCATGCTTTGTCATTTTAGATAGAGAGCATCTCAGAACATACATTTTTAAAACACAGATTCCCAATTAAATTTAGGTCTACTCATTTGAAACATTAATCTAGAGTAATTTTCCTGCTCAGTGTTTTTTTTTTTCTAGAAACATGGAGTTTCCTTGTGTTGTGTGTAGAGATTAGCTTGTACTCCACCAAACTGAGGGGTGGAGAAGAAATGGAGCATACTCTACTGTGTGCTCTGTGACTGGAGATGAATAATCCCCTAGCGTCTGCCGCTGAGGAGAAGTCAGCAGCTGACCACTGTTCTGCTAAGCTATCTCTGCTGAAGCTCTGCTCTTACTGCTCTCAGAGAGCCTAGAAGGCACAGCTGGATAATGTTGAGTCTCTGACATGCACTGTCTAAAAGCTGGATGCTTGGAGCTTTCTGTAACGCCTGGATTAGAAGGATCTGGATGACATTTAACAACAAGAAGCGACGCAGAATACCACAGGTAACATCCTCAGGTAAATTTAGCTAATTTTAAAAAAATGCATTGGATACGTAAAAATCCTTTTGTTTTATACGAACAGATTTTTTTAATCTAAAGTAATGTTTAATACAACTTGCAGAAGATGTGAAAATGAAAAGGTTGAAATGTCAAAAACTGTACTCCTGTTTCCTTAAGTTAATTAATTATCTTAGTGTCAAAAATGCAAAGAAAGATTCCTAGACTTGTTTTCATGCAATATATACCCCCTACATATCCTGAAGTGAGTCTCTAAGGGGTTCAAAGATACACTGAACACTTTAAGAGCAGTTCTCACTGTGCTGATTATGTAATCCGCTGCAAATCATTTAAGCATGCATTTATGCACAGTGATTCTTTCGGTGCATCGACGTACTCAAGCATAAAAGACCGAGGAGGCACTTGAACTGAGAATGAACTGATGGGCTGACAGCTTCATTTAAATTCAAGATAAAACGTAACTGTTTACTTATAAAAGGATATTAATTCTGTGGATACGATAAATGTAGTTTGTTTGACATTCTCTGTTAAAGACATCTAAGAGGTTTCAGACATTTGGCCAGTTAAGATATATTTGAGCAAAACTGAATCTTTTTAGCAAAAACGTCTTAAGCAAGGAGCTGTATGGTGGAGCAGTGGTTAGCGCTGTTGCCTTGCAGCAAGAAGGTTCTGGGTTCGGTCCCAGCCCGGGATCTCTCTGCATGGAGTTTGCATGTTCTCCCGTGCATGTGTGGGTTCTCTCTGGGTACTCCGGCTTCCTCCCACAGTCCAAAATCATGACTGTTAGGTTAATTGGCATCTCTCAATTGTCCCTAGGTGTGAGTGTGTGTGAGCATGGTTTTCACGTCCTTGTATGTCCTCGTGTGTCTATGTGTTGCCCTGCAACAGACTGGCATCCTGTCCTGGGTGTACCCCGCCTTACGCCCATAGTCTGCTGGAGATAGGCACCGGCCCAACCGCGACCAAGCGAGAGAAAATGGATGCATTAAGCAATAAATTAGAATGCTTAACATTTATCTTTTCAAAAAATGGTTATATATGATGAGAACATCATTACCCATTTTGAAGATCGGCCCTACTTAAACCCCAGATAAGAAAATTTTAGCCAACAAGTAAAGGCCATCCAAAACACCAGCCTTGCTGTCAACCACGGCAGTGGACTTCAAGATGCTAAAAGAGGCCTCTTAAGACAAGAGACCTACTGCATCTCACTGATGTAAGTATATATCTTCCATAGTTTATGTTTCTTGATAGGAAAAAGTCCCTGAATGAGGTCAAACAACTCACAGCTGAAGACATGGAGGGCAAGATCCTCCTAGCTTCTTCCTCAGTGAGAAAATATACCAGTATGAGCTAAAGTTAACACATTAATAAAAATTGAACCATGTAGGATTAGTTGAGACGCAGCAAGATATTTGGTGGATGGTGTGTGCAGAACTGCTGCCTGCGTCTTTATGCAGGATATGTTAGTACCTTAAAACCACTGATGTTCTATTTATCAATAAAGCCGATAGGCTGGATTAACTAAGAGATCATAAATAAGCATTTACCATTACATTTTATCATTACCAAGGGCTAATGTACACTGAGGTCACTGCAGATGCACAAGGGTTTTTAATGGACTTAAAGTATAAATATTTTATGAAGTTTTTCCACATATGGGTGGGAAGCCAACTTTTCAAGGTAGACTTGTGGGCAGATAGATGACTAACATTCTGTACAATAAACTGAATAATGTGGAACCTTTGCTTCTGCTTTTAACGAGCTAATCAATCGCTTTGGTAAACATTTCTATTTGCGTATAACTGGATACTGGATACAGCTTCGTCTTCAGGAGGACCCGTTTTAAAAACTGCCAAAACCTAGACAAAAATCTAGAAAAGGTTAATGAACAGCCCTACAAACTTTAAGGGAATGATTTATAGGAACTCAAAGGTGTCTCTATTCTTACCCTATGTGGCATCTAGTTTTGCTGTAATCCTAATAGAAGTAACGATTTGACCACAGCAGTTATTTCTTCTTTCAAAAGACAACAACAAATATTTTCAAGCATACCTGCTAATTTAGAACATTATGTTCTTCTGCATGTCTATCTATAGTTATCCTATGCTGTCTTAGAACGATGAAGAAAGAATTGGTTCATTCTTCTTGAATGTTCAAAGGGAGATTATCTCATGTCTCTTTTTTAGAGAAAGTTTTCCTCAAAGAGATTAAAATGGAAAAACTTTCTTATTTCCAAACATCCTCTAAGTGGCTATGTTTTTGCAATGAATCTGGTCCTTAGACATTAATTTATCGTAATGTCTCATGCATAGTGTCATATGAGTTAACGATCGCCTCCCTCATAGTGGTCTGGAGCACTGCTAGTTTGCAGTAGTTTTTGCTACTTGCAGCATTTTTCCTTTACATGTTTTGTGTTTGCGTCTTAGTGTCATTTATGTATTTGCACCAAGCTTTGTGTTTGCAGACATTTCTATTCCAACTTATGTGAGTGCAGCATTTTTCCTTTTTTTGCATATGTTTTTGTACTTGTGTGTTTGTCTAATTTTTATATGTGCTAATCTTATTTTTGTGCTTGCTAGAGTATTGTTTTGATATCTTGTTTTCTGTTTCCTTGACATTTTTAATTAATTTGCTGTGAATTCATTTATTTGCATGGCGTTTGCACCCCTCAGCCACCATAGATTTATCTATCAAAACAAATAGCAGAAATCTCTGCTGCTAAAGATACAGCAGGCTCTTACAGTAGGTATTAAACAGGCAGCATAAATCGTTGGTGTTTTAAATACAGTACCAGTAAAAGTTTGGTTTAACTCTTTTTCTATTGATTATTATTATTAAATTATAGATTTTATTCTTTATTTTCTACATTGTAAATTAATTCTGAAAAAATTTAGACTAATAAAGAACACATTTGAAGTATGTGTTAAATTAAAAATGTTCAACTTGAATTAAAACAGAAGACATTTTAATGATGGTAGAAAAAAATAAAAACAAAACTGAAACTTGTCAGTGTGGCTTTACATTAAAGTGATTTAGAAAATAGCAGACGTGTCTAAAGCTGTGACCAAAGCTAAAGATGCCTGTTATTAAAATAAATCAGATTTCAATTAAATGTTTACTAAATAGCTGTGTATATTATTCCTCATAATTTAAGAAAAAGAAACAAAGAAAAGTAAATGAGATGGAATGTTTGAACCTTTGGCTGGTACTGTACATTGTACAACAGATCATCCATGACATTTTTCAGAGTCAGTTCAATCCAAACCAAACGATTACACTGTGTCTACGACTAGCAATATTCATTTCTCTTGGATGAGCATGAAGCAACTGTGGACAATTGCTTCATTCTATCAAATTAACTTTATCAGCAATCCCTCATACCGGGCAAGTATTTAACAGTGAAGAGGAAAAACTTTCTTTTATTGGAAGATTCCTGTAGCTGCTAGAGTCTAGCAGAATTGCATCCGATCCACTATTTGTGAACAGCTGTCTGATCCTACACTTTAACAACATATTTAACTGACTACACAGATGATGTTTTAAGGTTTACTGCTCTACTTAAAACATATTTTAATGATATTTAATTAACAGGTAATGACTGACTGGGCTTAGTTACAGCTGTGGTTTTCCAGAGATCACAGCTTAGGAGGCAGCCCACATTGGCCTGAAGCCAGGGCTCTAACTGCTTAGTTTTGATTGAGCACCAATGAAGGAGTTTTGAGCACAAATGGTATTTAAGACGGTGCTAAAGGATCTAAAGTGAATTTTAAACTTGAACATTGACATAGCAAAACGATCACTTTAATTTGTCAGAGCAAGTTCAGTCCAACCGAGATGATTATACTGAGTCTGTGACTAGCAGCGTTCACTCCTTCTGGATGAGCACAAGGCAACCGTGGACAATTGTTTACATTCTGTGTTGACTTTACAGCAGTCCCTCATACTGTGCAATTTTGTAGCAAATTGAGTTTGAACATTTTTATTTAACTTATTTTGAGATGTTAAGATTGTCTGGGTTTGTTTGGACCATCGTCCTCATACATTAGCCAATTGTCCTTAATGATAAGCGGATTTTCTTATAATTCTTAAATATATTTAAGCCAGAATAACATGCGTTGTTTAAATGGTTTAGCTGACTTCATGCTCTAACAAGTTATCAGGTCTGGTTTTAGCTATTAGATTTAACAATTACTACAGTTAATGTACTTTGTCTGGTCTGGATATCATGTTTCCATTTGTATTAGTATGTATTTCTGTGTAGTATCAATTTAGTTTACCAAGCTGAAACCATTACAATGTGACAGAATGTGGCTGTTTTTATTGTTTCATAAAATATGGAGATCTTCTTCCCAATAAAGCAAGTGTTTTTAAACTCACCTGATAGTGCTCCTAATCCTTCCTTAAATCAACCCTCCCACTCTGCACACTCGAGCCTGTACCTGTGGGAGAGCAGCTTTGTGGCTCAGAGAGGCTGGGTTCCTTTGTTCATACACGTCTGAGTTTAAGTGCTTCTAGTTAATCCTAATCCTTTAATTGTCAACAAAGATTGATATGACTGCTATACTGATTCTGATGGCTCCAGTGAATTTGCATTGATTAGACGTAACTAATGAAATCTGGTGTTTGTATGTGTTCCAACCACTTTGTGGTACACATTTTAAAAACCTTTATCGACTCTGACATTAATCTCCTTATCTGATGTGTAGGTCATTTAAAAAAAAAAAAACCAGAGGTTACCAGTTTATTTAAGGTTTTGGTTCCCTTAAGGCCGGTTAAAGAGATTAACTGATTTCAGAGCACTGAATTGAATTTAAAGCATGACCTCTCAGGACTCTTCCTTCAGGGCGAGCAAAGAAATCCTGGGTTAAGATTATTCTTCAGTCTCTATTGACCAGCAGATAGAAAGATAAAGATTATTAGCTTTGCACTAATAGGCTCTCAGTCTGCTTTGTATTGACCAACTTTATACTTTTTGTAGCACATATCAGCGATTTTTAGTCGTTAAGTCTAGGTTAGAAAATACTGGATACTGGATTTTATACTGATTAGCATAAGATTAGAGTAACATTTGCAATGTATTTAAATAAATTAGTTGAAGTGTTTCTTGCATGATAGCAGTTCATATTGTTTTAGAACTAAAGCTTGATTTGGTTGAAGTAATAGACCAACTTGGACTGCTCTAGCTGATTATTTTTTTGGCTTTTTTTGACACCTTCATTTAGCTGAATGCTCAAATGATATTACTGTTTAGCAAGCAGTGTGTTCATTTTTTCATTTGCTCTTTAGTAGCATAAATAGGTGTTTTTTCTGCTCAGTTTGTAGAATTGTTGCTTTGCAGAGAGAAGGATTTGGGTTTGATTCCCAACTGATGGTCTTTCTGCATTTTATGTTTTTTCCATGAATGTGTTGGTTCTCTCTGGGTATTCTGGGTCCTCCCACAGTTCAAAAACATGACTGTTATGTTAATTGGCATCTCTAAATGTTCATTAGCTGTGTGCATGGTTGTTGTATGTCCCTAGCCTTTGATACACTGGTGACATGTCCAGGGTGTATCCTGCCTTTTGCCCATAGACTGCTAGAGGTACCAGCCTATCCCTGATGCATAGATGGTTTTGGGCAGTATGCAGATTTGCAGGCAGCTATTTTTTTGGTTTGTTTTGTTGCAATAGTGACGTGTATTTCTAAAGGGGACACTCCAAACAATTAACTGGTTTTAATAAATTTGAACGTCAAATCAGCGAAGTCTAGAGTTTGTTTGCATCAACTGTGACTTGAGTTGACCTCTTTGATTGAGTTTTCATCACCGATTTGGTTAGTTAGAAGTTGCTAACAAAACAAATCAGATGTCTTTTCTAAAATAAATGACAATACTTAAAATAGTAGAAAACATAAAGCTGGAGTGTAAATATGTTGGATTTTTTTGCCAGGATCAGAAACTGACCTTTATTTTAGTCCTAGGTTTGATAAAAAAAAATGTCTTTGGATTTATTATTGATAATCTTGAGTTAAAGGATGAAAGGAAGAATTTGCTTTTGGTTCATTGGCTGGATATGAGTTGACCTTCTGTTGCATCAGCATTGTAAACAAAATGATGGCATTTACATGAATGCATTGGTGCAGAACGATTATTCATTGCACCTGTTATGTAACGCCTTGCTGTTGGGCACAGCAGGATTGTAAGGCAGACTTTGCTGAATAATCTCACCCTGTCTTGTCTGGAATAAAAATGATCATTATTTCCACATGTAGAAAAGAGGTTTTAAATTCTTAATAATTTAAAGATTTATTTTTGCAAAGTTTCTCACACCTTTGAGTCATTTTATTTGGTGCACTGGGTTTGACTCCCTTCTGGCTTATGGAATCGCAAAGAACACACGTCATAAAAAATAATTTTCTCTTTCTAATAGCTTTTTAGATCATACCAGACTGGGTGGATGATGCAGACTTGTTTTAATCCAATTCAAAGCACTTCCTATTTTTATATCTTTTAAATGGAGATGGCCATGATTAATTTTTATTTTTTTGTTATAACAAAATCATTACATTTATTGCTAAGCAAACCACCACTGTTCTAGGTAGAGCTGCTGATGACAGTTTTCATAGATTACATCACATCCCATACTAAACCACTAGCAGCAATCCGGTGCAGTAACCTCTTTTTAATCTGAGGAGGCTGCCAGACAGGCAGTTTCAAACACAAAAGCAGGGTTTTAACAAGTGTGCAGTAAATTGTTTAACGCCTGGGACATGTACAAAGCATTAATGATCATCTACTCATACAGTTTATTAGCAAAAAATGATTTAGGAGTAAGTCGTTCTTTAAGGTTTGTATGACTTACTATAAAGGGAACTTTATTGTTTTATGTTAAATATCATTGCATCTTGACTTTTGATTTTTATGGTCCACAAAGGAAATGACTGACACTCACCAATTAACTGTCGTGAAATTTTCTACATAAACGCTGATTCATTTTTCTCTTCTTATATTCTGCTAATGTGGAGCAGTTTGAATCATCCGGTCACTAAAATGGGGCGTACAATTAACCCTGCCTTGTGTTACAAAGATTTGTTTCCCATAGGTGGTCCAGTAATCATTCTGGTTGTTCCATAAGTTGTATACTAGAGCCATCAGCACAACCGAAAAGTTCACTCAATTTTATGACCCAACCTGGTAAAAAGGCTTAATGATTTTTACATTAAACCTCAGCTTTGTGTAGATGTGGCCCCACGGAGTAGCACACTAAATTATCTTCCACGCCCAACAACAGAGCACACTCTGGGACTGCTGCAGTAAAGACACATAGTACAGTTTATTTAGTAGTGAGGGTATAAAAGTTTCTTTCGCCTCAAGTTGAGCTTTTTTAGCAGTAGCATAGTGAACAACCATATCATTGACCTGATTATAGATAAACTGAAAGTTAGTGCTGCTCTTGCGGTTAAGGGTTATATTTTAGTTTTTTAATGTGTATGAGCAAATTTAAACCATAAGTATGAAAATTAGAAAATTAGAACTCAATTTTTGTGGTTTCATTTTGTAGAAATATCGTAACTGCATGGCTGGACTTCTTGCTCCACCCTATGGCGTGATGGAGAGTACTGGATCCGACAGTAAGTACTTTAGGGGTATTCCTTGTGTTTTTTCAAGCATTTTCTAGGTTTTTATAGCTTTTCTATTGTCACTTTTTGTTTCACTAAATGTAAAGACCAACAGCTCTTCCCTTGTATATTTTCCACTACATTTATTGCCCACTGTAATGTGTATGGGGTCAGCTGTTTAACAATGCACGCCACACAAATTCCCAGGAATATGTACTTAACAGCGTCTATATTGTGTTAACTCAGCATGTAGAATTAAAATTTTATGGTAAAGGGCTTAGTATGGGTTTAGCGTCACCTACATTTCCTAAAAAATGTGTTTATATCCTTGACGTTTTTCACGTTTCCTCATATTGCAACCGAAAACCTTGTATTTCTGCGGAAAATTTATGTCGGACCCCCACTAAGTAGCCTACTAATTCTTTGTTAAAAAAATAATAAAGTTGTTTTATTCATTTGTTATTTTACAAATAAAAATCTAAAAAGTGTTTACATTTCTAAGGTTAAAGGCTAGGTATCTTAAATGCAGGGTGCCTTTAAGGTCTTTACCACAGATTCGTATGTGGATTTAGATTTGGACCTCCGATACATAGATATGCATTGATATATAAGTCTTATGCAACCTCATGTGAAACCTTTTAGAAGATTTCAGGATCAGTCTAAACTTCACTTCATCCATCTCCTACATCTGACTTCCTGTCTGCTCTGACCACTAATAAATCCCACCAGTAGATCTGTGTTGCTCCAAACATTTTGTTAAAATCTGACTTTAAAAACAAGAAGCCAGTCTTTCACATTTAGAAGACATCCATCCATCCATCCATCCATCCATCCATCCATCCATCCATCCATCCATCCATCCAACTTCTCCCGTTTCATCCATCAGGGTCGCGGTTGGGCCGGTACCTATGTCCAGCAGGACACACATAGACAGGGCAACACATAGACACACCCAAAGATGTACAAACACCCATACACAGTCAGGATTTACAAGGACGTGCAACCATGCTCACACACACTCCCACCTAGGAACAATTGAGAGATGCCAATTTACCTAACAGTTATGTTTTTGGACTGTGGGAGGAAGCCGGAGTACCCGGAGAGAACCCACACATGCATGGGGAGAGCACGCAAACTCCATGCAGAAAGACCCCAGGACCTCTGTGGTGAAATGTGAGGTTATCCTGAAACAGATTATGCTGAATTTTTTTCGCAGGAAATTAAAAAAAAAAAGAATCCAACATCCACTTTCTTTGCCCAACTATAGGTGACCTCCACCCCTCACCCCATCCTATTGTCTGACATTATGAAAGATGAAGCACAGTGTTCTGCTTTGAGTTAACCCAATATATTCTTTGAGAACAGTTCTAACTTAATTTTAAGTCATGAAGCATAAAAATGATTGACTGCAGTGTCATGGGAGGAAATCAAGATATTGTTGGTTTACTGGCAGTGGGTACAATGAAAACCACTCAGCTTTTTTTCTCTGAAGGAGTTCATAAGCGGCAGACACAGTTTCAGCACTTTCAGAATCTATCCCTTTAATCTTTAACACCTTAAAATGAAGGGTTTCTGAAAACCATTTCTCCGGCTTCCATCATGCAACAACCCTGATTGCTCTTATTCATGTTTAAAACATACAGTGTAGTTCCTATAGGATTCACAGTTTGGAGGACAAAAGGACTTAGAGCTGTTCATAAATCCCAACATATCAAAAAACCTCAATCTAAAGACAGACAGACAGATAGATAGATAGATAGATAGATAGATAGATAGATAGATAGATAGATAGATAGATAGATAGATA
>JAUZNJ010043384.1:0-33215 GCA_034780135.1 Jordanella pulchra | reverse complement strand
TTACAGTCTTCTACATGCTTTGCAAGTGGGAAAACCTGAAAAATCAACAGTGAATCAAATACTTGTTCTCCCCACTGGAATTACCAATTAAATTTGCTTCTAGACTGAAAAGAAGATGACCAGTGAAACCCCGTCCACAATCTCCATGGCTCTGATGAACCCCCAAATGGCCTCCACCTCTGCAGACAACAAGAACTCCTCCACACAGCAGCTATCCATCAGCGTGTGAGTCATTTCTAAAACATTACATTATTTGGCTGATCATGTGTGAAGGAATGAGAGCATTAAGAAGGTAATTAAGAACAAGGTTATTGATTGTAAAACTGTGGTAACGGCTTCAAACTCGGGTGTCTGCCACCAGTTGCGCCGTCCTGTACTCCTACAAACCTCGCAGGCCGGAGGAACTGGAGCTGAGGAAAGGAGAGATGGTGGGTGTTTACGGAAAGTTCAAAGAGGGCTGGCTGCGGGGGTTGTCTCTCAGAACGGGGAAAGTGGGCATTCTTCCCAGCAACTACATCACCCCTGTGCTCAGGTGAGAGGCTGCATTTATATACGCCTTAGGTCTTGTTTGTTTGTTTCAGAAATGTACAAACCAAAAGTAAACAGTTTATTGAAGAACTTAACTCTCAAGTAAATAAATATAAAACAAGAAATCAATTTAAAAGCTTTGACTGCCTCTAACTGCTTCAGTATTTTATGCTACGACCACACTTGATTTGGATTGTATGCAGTGTGCTAACAGAACGCCACGGCAAGTTGTACGACGAAGGAAAAAGTTATCATGGTCTGGAAAATATTTACCTAATTTTAAAAAAAAAGTGGTTTGCATTTCCTCTTCTGCGTCGAAGCTTTGTAAAACCACCTTGCAAATACAGCTATAACTCTGTCAGGCTAAATTCAGATTTTACAGAGAGACTTTGCAAAAAGCGCTTTTCAACTTCAGGCAATCTAAGGGAAAAAAAACATGAATGTGATTTGATTTGATCCAAAGCTCTGGCAGTTTGTGTAGATTCACTGTCCTGCTCTCTGTAGCTTTGTCCATCCCACAGCATAATGTTGCCACTACCATGTTTTTCCTTGGCAATCTGTTAAATGTAGCATTTTATGCTAGTTTTTAACAGAACAAAGAGTTTTTTTAATTTACATGAAAGCCACATTTTGGTCTTTTTGTGCAACATTTTTGCAGTGTCTCCTACATGCCTTGTAGCAAAATATGAACAGACTTTGGGGTTGTTTTTGCAGTGCTTTTCTCGTCTCAGACTGAAAGCTGTCCTATGGCCAGATTCCTTTTCTAGACTAAGTAGGTTAGATTATTGCAACCATATTTTTACTGTTTTCAGGCAGCTGAATAATACCTGATATAAAATGAATCATTTAATACCAGCTTTTAACTCCCTATTGGTCAAAGAATGGCTTTTCAAATGATGCTACTGGTCCATAAAACACTAAGTGGTCTTGAGCCAAATTATATTTCTGAATAGCTTCTCAAGTACGAAGTATATAGAACCCTCAGGTCTTCAGAGACCTGCTCACTCAGTATTCATAGAAGCAGAACCGATCAAGAGGAGGAAGGATTCAGTTTCTCACACTCCCTGAAAACCTGACATGCAGAAACTGTTGGCGCCTTTGAATCCAGAGTTTGACTAATGAGCTTTGTGATATTTAGGACTAAATTTGGAGGGAACACACGTTTAGAAATACATTTCCAAGAACTATGACTTTTTTATCAGCATATGACATCAGTATCTCTTTTTAAGCAAATCTCCTAAACGTATTATATTCCTTATTTTCTGTCTTGCAAAAACACTTATGATTCAAACACTTTGTGTTTGAATTGTGTGTTTTGCATAAACCTGCTTCACTTGCCTTGAGCTGTAGATACCTACCCAGATCCTCTCGGTTGATGCTCCGCCCATTAGGTGTGTTTCTTGACCTCCATGATGTTTTTAGTGCACTATTTTCCCCCAAAACAACTGAAGCCCTCGTGGAATAAACAGATGTACACTGAGATTAAAAATATATATGAAAAAAATATATATTTTTAAGTTACATGTACTTGTGCTGAAATGCAGAACCTCAGCCCGACTTCTGGAGACCAAAGCAGCTAATGCGTCCTCGCATCACTCCACGGCATCTGGGAAGAAACCCACCGCTGCAAAGAATCCCACTGTGGTCCTCGCTCTGGACAGGGTGGGCGGCGATGGCATCAAATCCTCAACGGGACAGGTGTCATCTGTCCCAAACGGAGCACAACATGCTGCGTCCTCCAGCGGAGCTGTTAAACCGTCCTTCTATGGGACGTCTCAAGGTTGGGACACTGTGAGGCGTGTTTTCAACCCACACAGAGGTCAGTGAGAAATAAATTTCTATGTGGTTTTCATCAAGAGGTTTGGTTTAAATTGACTTCTTCCCTCTTATTTCAGCCTCCAACCGGGCCTCACATTCGTCCTCCTACAACATCCAGTCCAACTCGCAACCTTTTGCACAAGTTCAAGCATCAGGGTATTCACCTGCCCTGCAGAGAAAGAGAAACGGCAGCTTTCCATCCAACACCAAACCATATGGCTGGATGACTGAGCCGGCAGCGCCCTCTGCTGCTGCGGTCATGAAGGACAGGGACTATGCTGCATCACATGAAGCAGTATTTCAACATCACAGGCAGTCGGCTGCAAATGGACCTCAGTCGATTCTGGTCAAACCTGATGCACAGAAAAACAGCACAGATAAGGTAATTTCAGATTTTTTTGGGGGGTGTTTTTTCCCAAAGTTTTTGGTGTCTTCAAATGATGAAATTTATGTTTGCATTTTTATAAGCCTCCGAAATCAGTTCGGTTCTTGACTGATGAAGAGTCTCCTCCTCCGAGACATCGGACCTCCTCCTGGTCATCGGGAACACAAGTTCAACCAAACTGCCGTCCTGGTCCCCTCCCTTTAGAAGTCTGGGCCCCGTCACTCACCATGGGCAGAGACGGACCAGGGATCCTTCTGAGAGACGGAAAAGGTCTGGTTCTTAGGAAGGGCTTCGATGTGGCCGTCTCTGATCTAAATTCTAACCAACAGAAACCATTCCACTCACAGCCTTCTCTGTCAGCCCTATCTGCTCATTTCAGCCCCATCAGGTAAGAATGTTGGGGTTTGGGGGTCTTTGCTTGCACACAACAAAGACACACTTGAGCATTTATTAAATTAACTTTCTGATATTGTTTTTTTTTTTCAGACACAGAGTGACCACAACACATTTAGCCCAGACAGACTCAGAGCTTAGTCTGCTTCAAGGAGAGGTTGTCTTTGTCCACAGACCTCGGCCTGACGGACGGGTCCTCCTTACGCAGGAGAGCAGCGGGCAGACGGGAATTTTCCACAACACTATCCTGCAAGTCCTTGAGAGACTCAGCTGACTTTATATTAGAGCTGAATTCATGTATATTTCTATCACATCGGTTCAAACTGCCAAATAAATTAATGGACCAATCGAACAAAAAGAGCAATGATGTCCAACTAACTAATCCTGCCAAATGATAATCCAATAACAGGGTTTTATATTGGATCTGAAAGGGTGAGTGAGTGTGGGTGAAGTCTTCAGAGGTTTATTTTGTGTCCTTCAATGTGTGCACATTTTTGTGATAAGTGATTTTATTTTTTAATTTTTTTGCACTAAAATCCACTTCAGGATCCTCTCTTCATCTGTTACACACACAGTGGTGAGTGCCTTTTTCGAAACCCACCAAGAAAAAAAATCTATATTTTATTTGTAAATATTTAGAGAGATTAAGTAAATTGTCTGTACTGCTTCTGTGTGAATAAAGTGTACTTCCAGAACAGTTCATGGTTTGGTCTCTTTCTATTTGTTCTAATTGCTTTGACTCATTAAATTGTGCAGGTTTTATAGAAACCGATTGTGACCGGAAGTGTGAAACCTGCTGTCTAGACATGCAGGTTGCAGAGAGTAATACCTCCTCTTGACTCATCTCATTTTCCACAGTTTCTGAAAATGTGGTGATTAAAGAAACCCATAGAAGCTTCAATAATCTATTTAAAAATTTCTTCAAAGATTATTAAAAGTTTCCTCTGGTCCAGTGGGGGTGTTTCTTGATACCCCACTTGACTGCAGGTATTTGCAAAACATACATTTTAATAATGATCCATCGAAAAAAAATGTCTTCAGTTTTTATTTTAAGTGCTGCATTTAACCGGTTAGACATTAATGCAGTAAAGGCTAAATTTAGGGTCCCAAAAACTGCAAGGTTAAAACTCAACAATCAGGGAGGCTAATTACTACCGCATAGACCATTCATGGTACATGTTGAGGGCCCAATTGCCAAAATGGGTTATTTATGCAAATTAATAATGTTAAAATTGTCAGCTCTAAGAAATGCATTGTCTCCACTTTAATAAATCTATCATCATTAAAAGCAGGGTTTCCCTAAAATGTCTTTTGGTGTGAGGTTAAGCTTCAGCAACAGAATACTAATTAATTCCAAACCTTTTGCACCTTATATCTGGGCAGCTAGCGAAATTGTTGTTCCAAGGGTTTGAGGAATAAAATGTGTAAGAAGCTAATACATTTCTCTGTACCGTAACAGTGCGGCCATTATTTTTTGTTTTTACTATAAATCCAGTGATACGTCAACACTAACTGCGGGGCTATGAAATAATAACCCGTGAAAGCCTTCTAACAGATAGTGGTTTTAACTGTGCCGAAACAAACAGACACGCATGCGCACACAAGACTCCGACCTGAAAACAAGCTATCGGCTTCGGACTGCTGATGAGAATGAAAACATCGCTGGTGCTTAAGTACAACAAACAGTAACCGAAACTCAAACAAACAGAGCCATCAAAGCATCTAAACCAACAATATACTATATTCTTCTTCCTTACCATGCCGGTAAGTCGACACGCCCGCTTACGTTTTTTTCTCCTAAGTGGGGTTCCTCCCTTTCTCTGTTTATGTGATTGCGCTAACCCCAGCTAGCACTGTTAGCTTACCATTTATCGTGACTTTTTGAAATATGCAATGGAGCGTTGAAGGAATGTAATAACTGTGCAATGCTTTACATGTTATTTGGTGTATTGTACCAACGAAACCCCTCCCCTTTACGCTAGTTTCGTCCATTTCAACGAACCCTGCTATTAGCAAACCAGCTGGTTAAAGCAGAACCGTTTTAACGTTACCTAGCAACATCTATTAACGTATAGCCCCCTACTCAAGCTCGCCTGGTAGATCTGTATTATTGATCCTGTCTATTTTAAAAGGCGTGTTATGTTAATGAGTTTTAACTTTGATCCGTTAGCTATATAAAATGCAGACGTGTCTGTGTTTAGATGTGAACAAATGTAATGGCATCCCTGTTAAATATACGAAAAAAAAAACATTCAAGTGAGCTCGGTTTTTATCCTAGCAAATTATTTTCACACTGAAAATTTTAGAAAAATACACGTATACAGTTAGGAATAATACAATTACAGAACTAATCTAACAAAATTAATCTTTTCAAATGTATTCTCCATATTTTAAATAATAATCCTTTGTATACAACAGTCTTCTGTTATATTTTTTTATTATAACTGGAGCAGACAGACAAATAAAGGAACCATTACCAGGGCCTTTGTAGCACTTCCTGGGAGTTATATTTTATTTTTGATTCAGATGTGTCTTAAGGTTATCATTGTAAATCATTATAATGAAATCACCCTACTGCTGAATTAAATTATCATTTATACATATAAGGTCCTTAACACCCTAACCCCCTTTAACAAGTAGACCATAAATTCAAACAACCTTTATTACCTTTTATTCAAATGGTGTACTGCTAATTGTTCCTATTGTGAATTTTTATAAAAGCAATTGTTTTTTTAACATTGGCTATTGGGGTGGTGTTAAGCTTTCTATCTGCAAGAGATGTACAGAGAATCCCAAAATGATATCTAAGTAAGTAAGTAAGAGTACTTCATCATATTTTTACTCGAGTAAAAGTAAAAAATGGTTTTTAAACAAATGTCAAGCAAGTAAAAAAGTATTTGTTTAAAAGGCTTCTCAAGTACTGAGTAACTGATCTATTTCATACTTACATTTATAAAAAAAAACATTTCATATTTTACAAAATGATGTAAAATTGAACAAAATATTAAGTGACATGCAAATTCTGGTGTTTCAAAGAATATGATGGCATAAACATATAACATAAAGTAATCATACAATAAATAAATTGGGTAAAATGATCACTCTACAAACGTGCTCACGAAATATACATTTTTTTTCCCTCCACAGGTGTGTGTGCACAGAAAACTTTTTGTGGCCATAAGAGCATTTTTGTTGTGTTAAAAACATCTGGGGGTTTAACGTTGCCTCCCTTTTTCTACTTCGATCTTTTAAGATGGCCTTTAGAGTCTAAAGCCATGCATCCTCCCTCTACATTCATCCTTGGTGCAGCGCAACACTGACTTTTTTTTTTTTTTTTCACATGATATCATTACATAAACACCTGCTGAGTGGCGCATCATGATTTCACTTACAGTTCTGCTGAACTGACTTCCAAATCATCCCTTTTTTTAGCTATAAAAAACAATGAGGCCCAGAACTTTAAGGGGCGAGTCTTCACTCATAGTGCCTATTGCTGGTGGGTTAAAGGCAGAGCAGAATTAAGTCTATAAACGTCCATCCCGACAATAAACAAAGCATCTGCTTACACACAGTGGGTCTCTCTGCGCAGCCATTATCTCTGATCAATTCAGAGCCAGAGATCGCCGCTGCTGTGAGTGATGAAGACAAACCGTAAAAGTAAGAAGAGCACAAGAACAAAAACAAACTGATAAAAACCCCTCTTCTCTTTCTCCTCTGCCTACATGTAGTGATCATATCTGCCACACCCGTACAAGTTACGGTTTCCATTAGGATGCGCATAATACTATGAGACAAGAAATAAATGCATTTATTTGCTGCTTAATTGGCTCACTTTGCACTTATCTTATGAACATATTTGCATCCTCCTTCAATCACGAACTGAGCTGAAATGTCAAGTGTTCGACTCAAACATCAGTTGGAAAACAGCAGATGTTACAGTCCCGTCAGTACATCTGGTCATCATTCAATGTCAATATTCTATATTTAATGTAAATATACTATTTAAATGCTTCACTCTAATGAGAAATCAGAATCTCTACGCCTCAAATAAAATTTGATCGGATTATCATGCAGTTTTGTTACTCTGTTCCTCTGATACAGAAGGTTCCCTGTATGAGGATTATGGTTTAGTATTTTGTGCCCACAATATATTGTTGCCTCAGATAAGTATGTGAGAGCAAGATTGTGTGCAAATTAGTTTTTTTTTTTTTTCTTACCCTGGCAGGGGCGATACCTTGATCAAGAAAGATGTTCACCCAAAGCGAGGCTCAACCATTGCACACCGGCTGTTTTTTACCCAATTCCCCAAATACAAATTAGTTTTTCGTGAGAGGAATTAGTATTTCTTGGGCACAATTTAGTACCTTGTAGGAACGAATTACCGTTTTGTGCGCACGTTTTATAAACAGGCTTGTTTTCATTAAGAAAAGCTACTCGTAATGGATGAAGTAGCCAGAAATTGTAATCAAGAGTAGTGATGTTTTATCATAATTTTACTCAAGTAAAAAGTACAATGCTTTAAAACTACTCTTAAAGGACCTTTTGTTTTTTCAAAAAGGTACTCAAGTTAATGTAACTGAGAAAAATGTTGTTTCTACCCTCCTCGGTTTCCTACACATCTTTTTCTGGCATGTCCTAAGATTTGTCGCCTGCAC
Source organism: Jordanella pulchra (assembly GCA_034780135.1). Classification (NCBI taxonomy): domain Eukaryota; kingdom Metazoa; phylum Chordata; class Actinopteri; order Cyprinodontiformes; family Cyprinodontidae; genus Jordanella; species Jordanella pulchra. The sequence continues at coordinate 25,436 of JAUZNJ010043384.1, read as the reverse complement.
CCTGCTGAGGGGAAATAACAAAGGAATTCTCTCGCTGCATCACCTCCCCATGATTCAATGATTGACAAAGAGATTAAATGACATTTAAGCAGGAGTTCGAGATCAAATTCAGTCATTTATTTATATGTCCAGAGAGAGACTGCACAGTATCCTACTTCTTTCACCTTCAGCAGTAGTCTGAGCACACTTTAGTTACCTCATCCATTTTAAAGATGTACCGTCTCCTACTCCTCAACCTGCCTAAATACACAAAGGTAACAAACCTGGAGCCTCCCTTTGGTATCCCGGCACCACAAGGAAGATTTTTATTCTCTGCTTCTGTGGCTCAGACCAACAGTAGCTCTGGATCTGTGCCCTTTTATTTCCAAGGCCAAATCTTTCCCTTAAACTTCTATCAGTGCAATGCAGTTCTCACAAGATTCACATTAGTCTATTTCTTTTTTATTTTCTGAATTTCAGAGCAGTAAGGGTGAGAAAAAGGAAGTCAGCGATAACGTCAAAGTTGTGGTGAGATGTCGTCCCCTCAACCAGAAGGAGAAGATGATGTCCTACAAACAGTCTGTCATGGTGGATGAGATCCGTGGGACCATAACGGTGAACAAACTGGAGACCCCGCAGGAACCTCCAAAGACGTTCACCTTTGACACTGTGTTTGGACCTGACAGCAAGCAGCTGGATGTCTACAATCTCACAGCCCGCCCCATCGTTGACTCTGTGTTAGAAGGATATAATGGTAAAGCTGTTGTCATGATACTCTGTCAAAGGATCTTAATGTGGTTTAAAATGAGATCACACATTCATCCTAAAGTTGAACTTAAACTTACTAACTCAATTTTGTTCTTTGATTCCCCGTTCTAGGCACAATTTTTGCATATGGACAAACTGGCACAGGAAAAACATTCACCATGGAAGGTGTGAGGGCAGTACCAGAGCTCCGAGGGATAATTCCAAATTCTTTTGCTCATATTTTTGGACACATTGCAAAGGCAGAGGGCGACTCCAGGTAGGATATCAAGGTGTAGGCAACATCTAAGTTAACCATAGGCATTGCAAGAATTACACATGGAGGAGATGTGTTCCCTCCATGAGAAAGCTATCCATTCAGACTCCCCCCACGTTCACAAAAATAGGATTCCCACTAGTTTCTATTCCACTAGATGGACAAAATACTTATGTCTAAAAATCTACTTTGTGTTTTCACGGTTACCTACAATGTTCTACTGCTTGTCCAATCAGAAACAAGCATAATCATTGGTGATTCTAGGTGAAATGTACCAAGGGGAGCCAGGGTGGAGCCGGCGCTTTTTCATGGGGGCATAGAACACAAGCATGAAACAAAAAAGAGGGCATTAGGTCAACTGTTGATATATTTAGTGAACTGCAGAACCAAAGACCTGATTGTGGATCTGGTGACCCAAGAAATAACAAAAAAGCAGTTGTGCATTGATTTATCACCCCTGACATCCTTTATTTTAGGATATTTAATTCGCTGTTACTTGAAACTGATCTTAACCACTAACCTTACCTACCTCTTCAAAGCTCTAACCACCAGCAACCATCATTGCTCTAAATACCTAATGTATATCTGAGAGCATTATTTTTTGCAGTTATATTTATTTTGTCTCACAGGTATTGTTTTTTAAAAATAAAATAAGATTGAAATATTAGAAGTGCATCGTGATCCTATAACGGCTGTTATAAAGAAAATTGTTATTGGTAAAAATAGGAATCAAAATGTCAGGCCCTTTAAAGATTGGTTGGATCGGCCAGAAAACTGCAATCAGTGCACCAATAAAACACCAATCCTGCCTTAATCCCACTGAAGCTAAAACTGCAACACCTGTATTTTTAAATCATTGATGATCAAATTTTGATTTGCAATAAACAGTAGAATTTGCCTGTCATTCCTAATGTTTTTTTTGTTTGTTTGTTTTTTTAAAATATTTAAATAAGTTGATTTTTTTACAGACCATTAGGTACAAAATCAATGAAGAAAAATCTCTGGAATTAAACATTTAATTTTCTGGATTAGATGATTCAAATTTGATCATAATTGTTCACATTTTTAGTCCGGCTGGTAAAGTAGAGAACAATGTGAAGAAGATGACTGTTTACCAGCTGATCGGAGAGAGATCGGAGAGCCAATGAGTCCCGTCCCCCTCCCACCTTTCAAATGCTTCCGAAGCCACTAAAGATAACTGATATACCTGGTTGTCTTTTTGGAGTATTTTGTGTCATAGATCAACACAATAATGCATAACTGTCAATTAGAAGAAGAAAAAAAAAAGGAAACATGGGCTCAATCAAGCATAGGCGTAGCTTTGTAAAAGATTGGTGAGGACATGTCCCCACCAATATTTCGCACTCTGCTGTAAAGTGATTGGATTTGTCGTATAATTGAAAACAAAAGGTAATACAGCAGCATTTAGGCTCATGTTTGAACTAATATATTCAATATAAAATTTATTAAACTAGGGACATATTATTAAGTCTGATTGCTTGTTTCGTTTGGTAAATTAAAAAAAAAAATGTGTTCGATTTCACCGATAAAAGCATTTTATTAGGGTTGAAACTATCAGATTGTCAGTAGTTAGTATGAAACCTATAGTCTGCAAATCTAATATTTGCGTAATCCTTAACTGTATTAAAACAAACTCAAGAAACATAAGATTTGCTGAAAGCACAACTAACTGAGAGCAATAATAAAGGCTTATCTTTAAAAAGCTTATATACATTTCTCACTTGTAAGAAATTGATGAATATGCTTAAACTCTTCGGCATTATTTTAGCTTCACATAATTCAAATTCTGTCAAAACGTTTTCCTACCATTTAATAATTAATTATTCCATGGAAATTGTGAATAAAAAATGTTATTTGAAAGGTCTGACTTTCTTGATTTTCAGATGTTTCCTAACCTCCTGGAGATGATGGCCTACAAATGTTGAAACCAAATTACAAACTTTTTAGCCACAAGTGTTTGGGATTTCCCTACTGATTGTTCATACTGTCCCACTGTCTGGATCATTTTTATAAAGCTATCCATACAATGCATCAGATCAAACTGACCACCATGCCTAGAAAGATTATTCGGATTTTTAAATGCTACTGTAACATGTTGATTATTGGGGATGTTTATTTTTCAGCAGTTTATAACTGAGAAGCAACTATATTAATATTATAATTTCTTTTCCCAAAGTAACAATTTTGTAACTTGTGTTTTCAACAGTTATATAAAGCTTTAAATTGATGTTTCACTTTCACATTAATGTTTCAGCCTTATTCTTAGCAAACAGACCTAACAAAATAGGCCTCACAAACTAAACTCGCCACACATTTTGAATGTAGATCAACAAGTCACCTTTGGTTTCATTTGAACAGTCATCTTTTTGTCATAATGAAACTAAAATTAAATGTGGCGAACTGCAAATGGAACCTGTTTCAGCTTCTTTCACAAGGCGACTTCTTACCACTCTTCTAAAAGACGAGTCAACAGAGTTTTGTTTTATTTTTATTCTGTCAACGTTGGGAATCTCTGCAGCTCCCCCAGAGGTACCATGGGCCCTTTGGGTGCTTCTCTAATCAGTACTATTCATTTTAATCTTTTCAGCTTAGATGCTTGGTTTGAACCAGTGGCAATGTCTTTAAATTATTAGATGATGGTTTAAATAGGGCTCTATAAGATTGCGTTTATGAACTGATGCACAGTTATTTACCAATCAGTGGATATCTGAGGGTTATTAGTTGCATTGAGTAAGGGGGGATATAAGGGGGCATATATATACTCCTGCTTTTTTGTATACAATGAAGAAGTTCATAAAAATATTTTTATATACTTATTTGTTATTCAAAAAGTTTTCTTTCCACAGTTATACACTGTTTAGTGGTCATTCAGAATCAGCTTTTTATTTGATAAAATTCCTACAAAATACTTTGGAGTCTGTTTTGCTTTAGAAACTATGAAAAACTTCAAAGGGTATTGATGCTTTTGCAAGAAACTATTTTAAAAACCTACTTCAGACAGTCTGGACAAACAATTCGTAGCAGTGGTTAGCGCACACAACCCATGTACGGAGGGAGGCCTTAGCCCTCGACGTGGGCGACCCAGGTTCAAATCTGGCTTGCGGTCCTTTCCCGCATGTCTCCCCCCCCCTCCCTCTCCAACCCCCTTTCCTGTCAGCCTACTGTCTAGAAAAACGAGCCACTAGTGCCATAAGAACTCAAAAAAAAAAATATATATATATATATATATTCCTATGGAATAACAGTTTTTGGTGTTCCTTTAGAAAGAAATGGTTTTTAACAGCTCAATTTATAAAGTACTATTTACTTAAACTATTACTATTTACTTAAAGCATGACAGACACTCATCAGATTAGGAACAAATCACATAAATAGTGTTTGCAGAGTCGTGGGTCGCCCTTTAGTGCCTCTTCCTGAGAAGCTGCGAGGGAAATACTGTGACACACAATCTACACAGGGTAACCTGGTCTATTGAACTTGGATTTTTTTTTTTTTTGTGACATGTAAGCATATCACATCCTTATTGTGGTTCAACACCCTCTCTTCAAGATGCTGCTGATAACCACATAGTTTTTCAGTGTTTGATTAAAATCGTTGATAGTCATTTATGAAAGATGTCAAATACTGGCATGTTCTACTACAGTGGAATTGCATCTGTTCTCCTGTAACCACACTTAAACCAAGACCAAGTAACCTTTCAACCTTCAGAAAATATTTTCGTGACTTTTGTGATTATACACTAACTTACAACTATTTGAATGACAGCTGTGTCATGGTTCGGGGGTGTCTGAATCACTTTCACCAGCACCAAGCAACTTTGAGGACAGTGGCATGAACCCTGCCGCACAAAACAACTACAAATGTGCAGACTGCTTTACAGCAAACATCCCTCCCCCCTTCCTCCATTCATTATAAAGATGGAAGTCAATGCCACTGAATTTCCCCCAGAGACTATATGTTTGTGCAAATTGTGCAGTTTTAACGTTCAGGCAAGTTGACACTTTCCTGCTGGGATCTATACGTGTTTACTATGAAATGATCACACATAACATTATGTTTATCTACATGGCTGTAAACTAGTCAGCACATCATTCACTGATGAGTCAGGTGAGGTGTGGCCCGGTGGTGTAGGAATATGGTACAAAACCAAAGTTGAACGTTTATTATTTTCAAAATCATCAGTTGACATTGTTTCGCCACTATTAGACTCATTACTTCATCGCTATTCATCTTTTACACAGCTGTTGGAAACAGAAATGTATTCAGTCCAACTGCAGGTGACCAGGATTTTACAATGCTTTAGTCTTTACCTCGCTGGTCTTCATGGGAAATGCTGTCTTCCTTCAGGCAAAACAATACAGCTTTTGTCCACTGAGGCGAGTCAAAATCAACCAAAACTGACAGTTCTTTTGTACTGCTCTAAAGGTGTAAGCAATATGTCTATCTCTTATTTCCACATAATCTTATGCTCTAATATCTTGGATATTCCTTGTAGTTAAGCATTGAATGTTATTTTTATGATCTCAGGAGAGGTAAAGATTTCCTCATGTGTGACTCAAACTCTTGTAGAGAAACTAATTTTAATTGACATTGGTAGATGAGGTGATAGCTTTGATAAGGTGCCTGTTTTTGCTTTATTTCTATGTTTTCCTCCCATAGATTTTTAGTCCGCGTTTCGTACCTGGAGATTTACAATGAGGAAGTGCGGGACTTGCTGGGAAAGGACCAGTTGCAGAGGCTCGAGGTAACAGGATACAGAAATCAATCATCTAATTATGATTATTAACAATAACTTCGTATTAAATGTTACATTTGGCTTTTTTGTCACAAACTTGGGTTTGCCGCTTTCTATGATAAAGATATATTTGTTTAACTTTTCTTCCTTTTTTTAAAAGGTTAAAGAGAGACCAGATGTCGGTGTTTACATCAAAGACCTCACTGGTTATGTGGTTAACAATGCAGATGATATGGACCGGATTATGACACTGGGTCACAAAAATCGTAAGCAAAACTATTGGACTGATATGAAACAATGAGGGTAAAAGTATAAAACTATTCATCTGATAAAACCCACACAGCTGAGAATAACAACCCTACATCTATAGAAAACACTGCTGCAGTCGCTTTTGTTCTTATAACTGACACAGTTCACTTGGCTGCATTGACATAACAAAGACAACCAGTGAGCTGCTCAGCATAAAATGCTGCTTTGGCATCGTACCGAGCACAAGCAAGGAAATCACAATAGTTCAAAACGAGCTCTATAGAAACACCCACCATTCTGTATATTGTAAACAACCAGCTTCCACCGGTTAATTAGCAGCTTGGAGCTGCGACCAGCAGAGTACTTGTGTTGTTTCCTACCAGATGCAGTGAATACAGAACTGTCTTTACGAAGCCCTCTTTGCACATTCATTAATTAGATATTCAGTCCTTCTTTTCAAGTTGAAAAGTTTAACTGAGCACTTGACAAGCTGTGTTAAAAGCTTAGGACTTGTTAATATGACAATCACTCTGGTTTTAATAGTTATTTCTATTTAAAATGGTATGACTAACCATAAGATATTTTATCAATGTAATCTAAAAACCAGTAATTTCTTCATCTTTGATAACGATTGATGAAGGGGGCAGAGTGATTATAACATGACCAACCTATTGTTGGTGTGTTTGACTCAGAATATATTTTATAAAAGCTATTAGATTGAGAAAAAGGGGGCTGTCTTGTGGTTATTACGTAATTATTCCATTTTATGCCTTAACGCTAAAAATGTTCAAGGAGTGCCATACATCAGAATAGCATGCACTGCAGCTGAACTGGCACAAAAAAAACACTGATTATAGGTAGCATCTTCACAGTTAGACTGAAGCTAAAATACAAAATGTGACACAAACCTTTGTAACTAATGGTTTATTTAAAAAATACATGACCAAAATGAAGATTCACTCAAAATGTATTTTTGACATTCAAACAGTTTATTCATACTGCTGGAGTAGAATAACCAACAAATACTGCATTCCAAACAGTCATATGTAGTGTTGTTATTACAAGCTTGTAATGAAAGGATTTCACAGGCCTGTTATGGTGGTAGAATTGTTGAATTGAGAATTGAGTTACAGAAGCTCAAAAATTAAGAGAGTCAGTTATTCTTGAAAAAAGAAAAATCCTTCTTTATAATCATCCACATTGAAAACAAAAAAATGAAACTAAATCTTTGGTGCTAAAGGACAGAGACTGAGCTAAGAAATACTGTTTGTTTGGAAGATTCAGACGAGGCTTTTAAATCCATGAACACTGTCTCTCTTGTCAAACATGGTAGGGGTAGCGCTATGCTTAGCGTCAGCTTTACCAGTGACAGTGGTGTGTTACACATGATGAGTACCGCACACTTCTTTAACTTTAACTGAATACAGGAGAAAATCGCAAAATAAGATGCTGAATCAGACCAGTGAATCCAAACCTCGGAGTAGATAAAGCAAACTGGCATTAAGCTTTATGAATTGACTTCTTTTAGACCTTAAATAAATCATATTGAAAATTTAATGGGGAGAAAAAAACCCAAAACTGTTCAGCTGCAGAACATTTCTTGTACATGTTATTAATACCACAGACTGGAAAAAGAAAACAATTGTATTCATGCCATCTATGATCAGATTTAAACAGTTTCAACTAGATGATGCTAAAGTCTTTTCTACACTCATTCACAGACTTCACAACATGGCTGTATTGCATTGATTATAATGAATGTTAGCTTGAATTTAAAATGTTAGTTTTGAATTAAATGATTGTCTTTTGTTTAGGGTCAGTTGGCGCTACGAACATGAACGAGCACAGCTCCCGCTCTCATGCCATCTTCACCATCACCATCGAGTGCAGTGAGAAGGGGGTCGATGGTAACCAGCATGTGCGCGTGGGAAAACTTCATCTTGTAGATCTGGCAGTAAGTATAAGTCAAACTAAGTCACTTCCCTATGAAACAAGGGAATTAGGAATGAATAAAACGTGTATATGAGCCCCTCTACACATCTTCCATTTAATCATCACCATTTGACTCACTGAACACAGGGCTCAGAAAGACAGGGCAAAACGGGGGCCACAGGTCAGCGTTTGAAGGAAGCAACGAAGATCAATCTCTCCCTCTCCACTCTGGGGAACGTCATCTCTGCTCTGGTGGATGGAAAGAGCACACATGTTCCCTACAGAAACTCCAAACTGACCCGTTTGCTGCAGGATTCACTGGGAGGAAACTCCAAGACCATGATGGTATGGATAGAGTGGAAACAGAATATTAAACACCTTTTTGCCATTTTCATATCTCCCATGCATTAGCTGCATAGTTGTATTGTGCTGTACAGGTATATCTCATTAAATTGGAATATGCACTCTGCTGAGGCTCCTTTGATTAAAAGTACCTTTAAATATAATTTTCTGTATTGTTTTTTTCTCACGCATCTGATATAATATTGAAATAGTGTGTGTGTTTTACTGTGTGAACAAATGTGTTAAAATATATTGATTTTCTAGTAATCTAATTGAGATGCCCGTGTAAATAAGACACAAATAAAAAAATAGACACAAATAAGAAAACCTAATCCACTCCAGCAGACATTTTTTCTATTCTTTCAAACTTTCACATTTGACACCACATGCCTTTTCTTAACAGTGTGCAAACATAGGCCCTGCAGACTACAACTATGACGAGACCATCAGCACCCTGCGCTATGCTAACAGGGCTAAAAACATCAAAAACAAAGCTAGAATCAACGAGGACCCCAAGGATGCCCTTCTACGGCAGTTTCAGAAAGAGATCGAGGAGCTCAAAAAGAAACTAGAGGAGGGTGAGAAACCAAACCTGAAAGAATAAACCCTGAAGCTCAGGTTGAAGATGGTTTTGTGTTGTTGTTTATCAGAGAATAAATGTCTTAAATTTGTTTGTGCAACACCAGGTGAAGAAATCTCTGGCTCAGAAGCCAGTGGATCAGAGGAGATGGATGAAGGGGATGATGAAGCAGGAGAGGCAGGAGAAGGCAGACGGAGAAGAAGGGGTAAGAGTTAGTCATCAACACGCAGAGATTGTGTAAAGATAAGCTTCAATTAGTCCTACGTGACTAAAACAAAATCTGTTTATGCAGTTTAATTTGTGGTATTGGCATAGGACTAGATAATCATTGACATCATTTGCTTATACCAAACATGACCACCTAAAGATTGTTTTATTATTAAAATGAGTCAGTATTGAGTTCCTCTGATTGTAATCACATTTAAGTTGCTTTGAAGTTTGATGCATAACATGACTTTAAATCTCCATTATCCTTGTAGTGTGTACATTTAGGAGTTCCCCTGGTACTCTCAACATCTACTCTTAGCAGTGAGTGGAAGGTGTGAAAAATCAGCAAGTTTGTATTTTCTATATTTTCCTGTATTTTTTTTCTTCATGATTTTAGTATTTACCTGCTGTGACGTATTAACCAACTCAGGCTGTACTTGTTTAATCTGACATATCAGCCATTTGCACGTCTCAACCTACGGCTTCTCTCACCTTCTTAAGCCTAGGACCACATTTTTCTACAGAAGTCTGAGTCTCACTTCTATTTGCCGTTTCTGTCTGCCAGCTTTGGTGCTTCCTTCTGCTTCTTTTTTCAGAAAGTTGTGATAGCAGTATAAGTAATGGTTCAGAATTTACTGACACTTCCTCACTGCCTCCAGCCACTGACGTCCATCCAGAGGATAGTGAGATGCAGCAGCCCTATGCTCACCAACCAGCCTGTCCACAAGTTTTAGCCCTTTTCACACATTAATACATGCAAATTAGGTTTTTGATGTGTTAAATCTAATGTGATTTATTTCCTGCTATACATTGTAGTACATTTGATATAACATTATTTGGTCATTTTTAGTGCGTTTTTTTTTTCTTTTATAACTCATTAGGCTGTATCCCCAGGTTGAAGAAAACAAAATATAGATCATAGTTAAAGAGCGTATGTAAGCTTTGAGGTAAAAAAGTAATAAGACATACGTTTGTAGTCTCTTTCATAACAGTTGCATACACATCTTTTGGGGTCTAATCTCCATCTAAGCATTGTCAAACCCCCTAGCTCCCACCGCCCGGCCCCGGGACGTTTTGATGTCACATTATATTCGGCATCGAATAGCAAGCTAAGATAACTATACTCCACAAACACCAATAGCTTAAAATCTGTAATCAAATTAGAGTTCATAGTTTTTGCTTCTTACCTTGTTTTCGTCTATTGGCATTCCAAAACATGTTCTATCCTGGAATAAATGGGCTAATTTAGTCTGTAACCCTCCATAGAGATGTAATGTCTAGTTTTATATCCCATAAAATAAAATCACGTCGTGATATTCCACCCAAGTTAATTTTTTTTTCCATGGAAAAGTAAGAATAAAAGCTCATTTTTTCATGTGTCTAGTGAGGTATGTCTGCCATTTTAGATTATCTGTTATGTGGCCTTATTCAACAATCTATTTGTTAACAAAATCAAACATAAGTTCCTTTCTCAGTATCCAGAATATGTTGGAAACGTCATTCACCTAAGAAACACTGTCCTCAGCCGCATTTGTCGTTGCAGTCTTTGCACAGCTGAAACTCCACAAATGAGTGACCGATCACATTTTGATTGACATATTTTGTTAGCCAATAACATGTTTTTTTTAATGAAGGATTGGAAGCGTAGGGGCGGGTTGAAAAGTACTTGCATATGCTCAGAAAATGCATTGTCCAAATTCTGAATGCTGAAAATGTGAAATATTATAAAAGAAAGTGCTTGAATGAAAGTTTGTGTAAAGCTACATGTAGAAAGTTATTTTTATGGTCAAATTAGTCATAAAATTCAAATAATCCAGTTTGGCACTTTTGGTCCTAATTTGGATCAGTTGTGATGAATGAACCTTTGCATATAAATAATCACAGCTTCACAGCTCTTGACTAGAAAGCTGAAATTTTACACAGTTGTTGTCCATTGCATGAACAACAAGGATAGTGAGGTGGATAATTCAACTATGCATTATACCAAAAATATGGAATATTAAAAATTGCCAATGATTATTTTAAACATGTTTGAAGTTATTTAGCTCTAGTTGTGTAAAACTTAGAGTTTCTATGCATATCTCCAGAAACTAGAAGATATTAGCCATTAAATGAGACGCATCACAAGCATGTTTGACTTATAATTTTAATTTACTAGCCAATGGGATTTGGTTTTGCAATTTATTTGTGCACAAGTTATAAAAAGGTGGGAGCTAAGTACACAAACTCGAGGTGCATGCATGCATTATATCTTAACTTTTTTTATTCAACTTTTTTCAGGTTTTGCCTGGAAAGAGTCTTTATTTTTAACACTTTTTGAATAACCTAGATAACTTTTAGTTGAGGTTCTTGTACCGTAGGTGGTTTTCTTTAGGGGGTTTCCTGATGGCTTGATGTCTAAGTCTGCAAGCTTAGTCAGAGATAGTATTTTCTTCTCGAACTTTTTGCATTGATATTATTAGAGAATGTATGAAACTGTGTGAGTAATGGTGCATCACCGTTATCGTGTCACTGACATAAAAGTTCAATATTAGTCAGATTTAGTCAAAATGAATTTGTCTTGGATATTTTAGACCAGGAGTGATATGCTTCTGGTGCAACTTAGATAACATTAATAATACCTCAACATTTTTTTTTTCTTTTTAACCACAAATATCTATTTTAAAAAAACATGTTGGAAGTCCATCTATAGAAAAACCGGACTGCGTTGTAAACTATTTAAGCAAACTACTTTGTTTTTCTTTCTTCCATATGTTTATTGTATTTTATCAATTATGAAAAAACAAACTTAAGGGCGAGTAATTAGGCGTAGCATTGGATCACGATTACTAAAACAGCTGTGCCTTGTAGGTATTTGGAAAAAGAATGCAACTAATGCAAATCAAGACTAACGAAAAAACAAACTCGGTTTTTCAATGTTAGGATTTCTGCAGCCAAATCAGTTTTATTCCGTTTTTATCTAATTTATTCCCTCAGTTTAAATCGGTATCTAAATTTTTGAATTTGGAACTCATAAATACTATACACAGGTAAAAAATACAGTTCAGTTTCATGGAGTTTCGTCATGTTTGACATTTCAAATACTCGTAGTATCTAACGCCCCTTTTCCACCAGCTCCACCTGGTCTGGCTTTAATCCACTTGACCCACTTTGTGACAGTTCCATTACTGTTTTTTAGTACGTTTACTGGCTTCTTTTATCATTCCTGCCTAGGATTTACTGTTAGTATGAAAAAGTGGTAGCTAAAACATGCTTTGAACATATTATCATTTTCTAAGGATCCAGTTTGTCAGTTAATTTTTTTTGTTTATTTTTCATGAACATGTGTAAAAACGGCTCTGTCTCTTCCTCCTTTCCTTATCTCTCCTGTATTCTCACAGCACAGCTCTCCTATGTTTCCTCCATTTTAGACCAGACTTTAAGTGTTTCCCAGGCTCCTGGTGTGATGTACTTTGCAGATTTCTGCCTGTTTTTGTCTGCTCAGTCATAGTAAATGTCTTTAAGAATGAATACTTCCTTCCATGCATTGCTGAGGACTTTGTTTCCCTTGGTTGCTAATTAATAACTCTTGAAATCACCAGGGCCTCAGCATGAACATTTTCTAACCCGATTATCAGCCATCAAGTCCTGCATGCATTGTTGTGTGAATTGTTTCCCCCTAACCACAAAAGACGCAGTTCACCCACGTCATGTTTCGTTATATGAAGATAAAGTTTCCTTTTGTCTCGTCTCCATTGACTTACATCTGGTTGGTTTTGATGATGACCTCTTATTTAGTGTCCTTTCAGTAGAAACACATTTCTAAATCACTCTGCTGATTTTTTTCACTCTCTCTCTCTTTGTCATTTTTTTTCTGCAAATGATGCCTGTTTGATTGCTTGCTTTACACCTCTTAATTCAAGAAGAAAGAGGTTGGTGTTACAAACTAAAACGTCACGCAGCAAAACTGTCTAGTCATGTTAAAAATGAAGGTTGTTATCCTCCCACAGTAGCTAAAAATTACTGTGGAGAGAAGGATGGCTTTTTGCACGTCTGTTTCTGACTTTCAACAGTCAATGTTTCCATCTGTTGGCTGTCCTAAAAGGTGCTAGATGACATCATCGCTCAATTGGCATCTTTCATGTCATCCAGCTGCAGGAGATTCCGAATCCCTCCGATTGTTTTTTGTTGTTGTTGTTTTTTTGGAGGCTGTCTGTCAAAGCAGAGCAGAGAGATTTTAGGATAGCTGGAAGAAAAAAACATGTGTGGGTTTTTACATTTTTATAAAGACATTTAAAGAAACAAGTAAATAAAAATACATATGACTCAGCCATTTAGTTCCACTCTGCATAAATCCACCATTAGTTGTTTGCCATCTGAAAAAAGCAAAAAAAAAAAAACATGAAGAAGAAAGCAGCCGTGCAAAGACACATGGAGACAGGAGGAGCAGAAAGGGAGAGAATGAGGCTGTAGAAAATTCAGTTCTTTTATTTTACGGGAGACAGCTGTATCAGTTAAAAGTTATTTTCATTATTCGACTTTGCTTTCTAGGGTGGGATTAGTAGCAGCTTTACACAGGAGCACTTCATTTGCAATCTGGATTCGAGGCTTCTTCTCTCTGCTGCAGCGCAGGCAGGCTGACCTGCATGATGACAGCGGACAGTCAGAGAGAGAGGGGGAGGCGGCCTAAACATCCACGAGCCCGGGAGAGCTAGTTTGGTGATTTTATGTCGCCCAAGTCTCCATTAACACACGGGAAAAGGTGCTAGAGGGGTCTGAAAAGTCACTAAGTTTAACAACAAAAGCTCTAAGTTGGCAGCACTGCCAAGAAGGGTTTTCATTTTTATCTTTATGACAACCACTAATGCTGTCCAATCATTTACCTAATGCAAAGCTTTGCAACAAAGATTTGACACATTTTGCCATATTACTTACACAAAATTAGCATTTATTGAGATGTTACGTAAAAGATCAACAAGACCTCAATACCTGTGAGGTATAAGGAAAACTATTCTTATCTCACTTACGTAGAAAATAAGAGTTGCAGGAGAAAAGAAGTGCAGGAGAAAGATGCATGTCCGCTCAGAAAAAATCTCATCAAGAACACAATGACCAGCGATTAAAATCGGCCAAGTGCGGAGCCCATTTCCCCCGTCCTGCTCTCCCTCCTATGGGTGGCGCCTGGGCTCGCTAGCGCACTGGTGGAGCTCGGGGTTTGGGGGTGGATGCCCGGGTGGCTACTGGCCTGTCCCTGGCGGCTTCCCTGCGGGCCCGACTGGGGGGGGGGTGGCACTCCCTTGGGGCCTCGGTTCCCTAGGGCCCATGGCCGTAGTCACTTCGGAGCGGCTGGCTGCCGGTGGAGCCCTCGGTCTCGTCCCCGAGGCGGCTGGGGGACTTCCTCGGGGCTGTCTCTCTTCCTCCCTTGGTGGGGTCGGATTTCCTGGGTCGGCCCCTCCTTGGCGCCTTCGCTCTGGGGGTCCCTTTATGCGTCTGGGGCTCTGGGTCTCCTGGCGCTGGACCCGGCGCGTCTTTGGCTCTCCACAATCGCTATTAAGCATTTTTTTCTTTGGATAAACACACACAAGTGCACTTTTCACAAACAACTACAGGTACTTGGTTCCAGGCACTTAGAGATTGACTTTCATACAGAAAGCTCGTATTGTTATCTTCAGGCAACACAGAATACATGGCAGATTAAAGTTTCATATGAATGTGTGGCTCAGGTTACAAAACACTTTCACACAAAGTTTGTTTTTATAAATAATAATATCATATGGAAGTCGGCGTACGTATTTTTCAGGACTCATTTTGTGCTTTATAAATGTGATCACTGTTACTCAACGAAAATATTTTATTACAGAACTATGGCAAAACTGTTTAGAAAACATAACTACTAATGTCAAAAACTGCAAGAATATTCGTTCTTTTGTTCGGTTACTTTTAGTTTTTACTACAAACGACCCTTTATAATCACTTTCAGCTGCTTCGAACAGCAGTGGTTTATTTCTAACAGCTGCTCCAAACAACAATAACATGTTTAAAGGTCGGATCATAATCCTGATGAACTGTTGATGATGTTTTCAGGTGTACTTTCTTACCTAAAAACATTAAAAATAACAAGTAAACTCTGCGTCACATGGTATCCCATAGATACAATAAATGAGAATGTGTAAAATGACCAAATGTGAAAAGGTTCAGAGTAGAAATAGTCTTCCAAGGCACTTTCTAACTTCTCTTCAACATTATTCTATAGCTGTGCGGTTGTTATTCCACTCAAAGACATGACTAAAAGAAATTTTGTGTTTGTAATTCTGTAAAAGGTAATTGACAGACATCATTTGATCATATTTTCTCCTCTTTCATTAGGAAGGAAGAAGGTTTCGCCAGACAAGATGGTGGAGATGCAGGCAAAGATTGAAGAAGAACGAAAGGCTCTAGAAGCCAAGCTGGACATGGAGGAAGAGGAGAGGAACAAGGCAAGAGCTGAGCTGGAAAAGAGGGAGAAAGACCTTCTTAAAGCCCAGTGAGTCCTGAAAATAAAAACTGTTAAATATCATACATGGTTTTTTGAAATCAAATGTGGACAAGCTCCTAAGTTGTGTATTTTGAACATTTTTAGACAGGAGCATCACCTCCTGTTAGAGAAATTATCAGCATTAGAGAAGAAGGTGATTGTAGGCGGAGTGGACCTTCTGGCCAAAGCTGAGGAGCAGGAGAGGCTCCTGGAGGAATCAAACAATGAGCTGGAGGAACGGCGCAAACGAGCAGAACAGCTGCGTAAGGAGCTGGAAGAGAAAGAGGTATAAAAAGAAATCAAAACAAGTATGACACTAATGACTGTTCACTCTGTGATGAAACGGACAGAATAATGGTATTTATGGTCGCACACGTCCTCTAACCTGATGAAGCTCTCAGAGTCTGGTCAGAGGCATCATGCTGTTAATTCTTAGAGCTACTGTTTCAAATAAAATAAGTCCCGATTTTATTTATTATGAAGTTCAAAAAAAAAGATCAAATCCATGCAACCTTTACCTGAAGCCTGCTTTCTGCCACTAACTGCAAACTGAGCAGGATATGATACCACAACGCTTACTGCAAAGCTGCATCATTGTGGTTGTAAGTTAGGTTTCCTCAGGCTCAGATTCTCACCTTCTTAATTTACTTGTTAATCTGTGATGGGTGTTACCTGTCAGTTCATAGTGACCCTTTCTGTTTTTTTTTTCTTTTTATATAAATGAATCTTATTCCATGCATATACTCTATAATATACTGTATCATACAATATGATTCTGTGTAACTAATTGCTCTTCTCCCTTCATAAACAGCAAGAACGTTTAGATATTGAGGAGAAATACACAAGTCTGCAGGAGGAGGCTCAAGGAAAGACCAAAAAGCTCAAAAAAGTGTGGACCATGCTCATGGCTGCCAAATCAGAGGCAAGTTTCCCAACTAAAAAACATCTGGGGGCTTAATTTGTCTTTGTGTTGGTCTTTAAATTCACTGTCTTCCATTTAAAGTATGGTTGCACACCCCGGAAGGTCAGCTCTCCGTCACACACGCTCCCAGCCTTCGCTACTTTGCTCTTTGTCTACAGTTTAGTCAGTATGGGGTTTTCTATGGACTGTTTTCGATTTAGTTTCAATTTTATTTACCCTCTAATTATTCTTTTTTCAGTTAATTAATTTATTTTTTTTTTAACCACAGATAAACATAAAGGTTTCTACACAACACTTTTGTACTTGTAGACATAAATATGCTTGTTGGAGCTTTTGTGTTCTTCTCTGGGAGAAGCTTCTGGTGATTCTCCTTTTTTATGGTTACTGATCTCCCCTGACTCCGTTTACATCTGCATGAGCAAGTTTTCACCTAACAAGCGATTGCAGAGATCCTTAGATCTGAGTCGACCTCTTGAAAGGCTTTGCTTCCAAAGCTACAACTGATTTAAGGCTCTCTATTAATCCAGCAGCAGGAAGCTGACTGTCCTCCTGGGACTGCTATGAAATGGTGCAGCATTATAAAGAATGAGTGACGTTTCCCCAAATTGTCCACTGGCCTCTAATTTAGTCACTTTGCAGCTTTGAACAGCAAATAGTTGTTGACTGCCTCTTTACAGCACAATTCATGGAACAGGGAAATGTCCCGACAGAACCACAAGCAGTGACCACATCAATGAAAGATGCTGCCGTTATTCCTTCCTCCTCACACCAAATGAAACTATTCAGCAAACAGAATTATATCGGTTATTTTTATTCAACTCATCTAAGAAATACAATAGTCTGTGGTTTCAACATTTCTGTAAATTTAAATATAGTTTTTTTTAATGTTTCACTGGTAAAGCACCTTATTTTTAACATTCTAATGGTGTACTTTAAAATAGGTTTTACTATTTATGCTGTATGCATTATTAGCTCTTCTGTACATGAAGCTAATAAAAGTCAATTACTGAAGATCCAAAAGTGAAATGTTAAATGTCGACAGTAATTGTTTATGTTTCTCTATGTATCCATTGCTAATGTCTTCTTTCTTTACTAAATTATAATAATGTTTCTTTTACAGACAGATTTAGCAAATATCAGTAAATACATCTAGAATATAAAATAAAGTATTTAATTTAAAATAGATTTTGTTTGTTCTTTTTGTAACACATGACAGAATATTTCTTATATTTTGATTTCCTTTTTTTATTCATCAGATGGCAGATTTGCAACAAGAGCACAACAGAGAGATTGAGGGCCTCCTGGAAAACATTCGCCAGCTGAGTCGAGAACTACGGCTCCAGATGCTGATCATAGATAACTTTATTCCCCAGGAGTACCAGGTTTGGGCTTTTTTGAGAGCTTATTTTATTTTAAATACTTAAAAAATGTTTTTTATTCCTCTCCTTTAACTTTGCATACCACAAAATAAAACGTGAAAATCAAAATCTGTCTGTTTAAGTCAAACCAGACTGTTATAATGCAAGCAGGAGCCCACCTGAATAACCCTGCAGGCTGCAGCTAGGGGACTCTCCTCATGCACACTGGGCCAGAACCAAAGCAGCTTTTACATCTGTTACCAAATATTAGAAACTAAAAATATTTACTTTGACAAACTTCCACAGCAGGGGTGTCCAAAGTGCAGCATTTGCGCCACGTGTGGCCCTCAGAATGATGTCATTTCCTAGTGGTATAGGTTTGGTAAGGAAAATGTCGATCTGTTCTGATGCAAGGCCCCTTTTAAAAAGGTTTTTTTTATAAAAAGAGAAAATTTAAAGTTCACCACAAAGTTCTGCTCTTTAATCTACAATGTTTTTCGTGTTTTTCTTCTAATTAAATGTTATGATAAACAGGACCATAAGCACTCAGTCCTTTTCATTTTAGACTAGACTTGGTTGAATAAAAACCAGAGTGACACACATCTATCATCTTCCTCTTAATGGAAAAACACACAAACCCTTATTATTAACCTGAAAACTTGTTGTGATGTTTTGTTTGGTTTTTTGTCAGACAAACCTTTGAAGCCTTTTTCATGTTTTACTTCTATAACTATTAACAGATCCTCTTCCAGAGAATGATTTGCTTTTTTTTTAATTAAAGGGCTAAAATTGTGGACACTCCTGTACAACAGTATGCTGTGCAGACTGTTTTATTCTAAAGTTCCTTGCTCCTGCTTTCATTTTGTAGGAAATGATAGAAAATTACGTCCACTGGAATGAAGACATTGGCGAATGGCAGCTGGTGAGTTTAGCTTCCATCATTGTGCCTTCAGACTCAAATGAGTTTGCTAAAGTTCCAGCTGGGAGGTAAAGACTTGAGCAAATGTTTGATTTATTTCTGTATTTTTTTCAGAAATGTGTGGCTTACACTGGAAACAATATGAGAAAACAAACCCCTGCTCCAGACAAGAAAGAAAAAGATGTGAGTTTTAAAAGTTTTCCTCCTTTGGCTGATCTTTGGGATGTTAATTGGAGGGGAAAAATGCAATAATGGCCCATTTTCTTCCTTTTTAGCCATTTGAGGTGGATCTGTCCCATGTGTATTTAGCATATACAGAGGAGAGCATGCGGCAGTCACTGATGAAGCTAGAGAGGCCCAAAACCTCAAAGAGCAGTAAGAGTGGCAGACCGAAGACCGGCCGAAGGTAAACTCCTCCCCGCAGACGCCACGCTGCATCTGCTGCTACTGTTTGTGTCCTATTAGCCTACTGTCCTGCATCTACCTTTTCACTATTTGTGTATTATTAAAAAAGGAAAAAAGTAATCTTTTAGAGTAAAAAAAAAAAATTAAAACCAATAATCAAGTGTCTTTTTCTGAATACCAGATGAGATGCATTTTTTTTTTTTTTTTTTTTTTTTACCGTTTATCGAATCAGAAAAAGCAATTTCCTGACATGATGACAGTTACATCTCATCTTTATCGCCTGGGAGTATCTTGTTCATTTTTATATTTTTTTAAACATCTTTAAAAGCGGATTTTTTTTCTATGTGCAGCAAATCTTTTCATCAAATGTTGAGACCTGATCAGTTTAATGGGATCTATTCACAACTCCACTACTTCCTGGATTTAAGGCAGCTCCTTTGTTTCCTGTCTTTTTCTACTGGATGAACTGATGAATCCAGGTGTGCCTGACCTCAGTAACAATGACCAGACAGCTGGATTAATGAGTTCATCCATTAATGAAGGACAGGAAACAAAGGAGCTGCCTTAAGTTCAGGAAGTAGCGATGTTCTGCATCGATCCCATTGCCTTTATCCCACTGAACGCTCTCATGGATTTAAAGCTGATACAGAAAACCTTCAATGTCTACAGCATCCAGTTTACCATTATATAAAAGCATGATAACCTTTAGTTCAGGTTATGATCAGGCAGTAACTGGATTGGTTGAGTTATTGATTTACTGGTTCTTTCTTGAAAGTGATGCAAGCGATCAAATCTGTTCAGAGATAACAGCGAGTCGATGCTGCATCGGGTCTGAGTGAAGTTACCAGAATTTAGTTATCATTGAGCTTATTGCTTGCAACTGACTTGTGCCTTTTTTATCTTTTTTCTTTAAACATTTTTCAACAAAGAATTAACCAAAAAGAGTGCATTTCTATGTAATGCTTCTGTAAAGTAATGAGAGCTCTGTTGGATATTAATTTCATTACTATTGACATTTTGTTGCTTTTTGTTCTCTTTGCTGCTGAATTAAGCTGCATAAAAAATGTTCCGTTTGAGCATCGATTGGCTCTGATTATGATGAGTATTTTTGCAAGCCTGTATCACATTTTTTATGTGTTTGTTGAGATGTTGCTGATGGAAATTGCTGATATGATGATACGATGCTGTTCTCAGAAATCAGGAAATTTAAAGCTACCCAAAGTGTTTTTTTGATAGTTATAATCATGCACCCATCTCCCCACAGGAAAAGATCAGCAAAACCAGACACAGTGATCGATTCCCTTCTGCAATGAAGATGTGGAGGATTCGCCTCCCTGCAGCTCTACCTTCACTCCAGCTTTGATGTAACATAAAAGAAGTATTTAATCCCGCTTATGGTTGAACAGTAATAGACTTGGAGCGCACGCTGTAGTCATGGTGAGGTTTTAAATGTGATCGAGCAGCACCTTTTTTTTCTTTTTAGGAAAACAACCTCTAAAGGATAGGATGGACTTTATGAACTGTAGCGCTGGGAAGATTCATTTTGCAAAAACAAAAATTACACAAAAGACAACTGCTTGAAGCAGGGCTTCAACTTTATCACATTATGTCACATTACAGCCACAAGCCTCCATGTATGTGTTTGGATTTGATGTGGTAGACCAATGGAGACTAGAGCATGGTTGGGGAGTGTAATGAAAATAATGGATTCTTTTGAATATCCTTTCATTATAGATCTCTAAAAGTGGTGTCCATTTTACGTATCCCTTTAAGTACCCCTGGCGTGCTTCATAGAACCACATGTAGCTGTGATTCTGCACAGGCACAAACCTTCCACCTTGTGTAACAGTGAGTTCCAGATATCTGCAGTGTTAGATTGTCACATAGAAGCTTCACATTTTTCCGACTTTCATTCATGGCTTGTTAAAATCTGCAAACAGGGTTCTAAATCAGCAGATGCCTCCAGAAATCACCAGGGGTATGAAGTTAGCATTTAACACTTGTCCTGTCAGCAGTTTCTCCCATCTGAGCTGTGGATCTGTGCAGCTCCTGCAAAGCCACCATTCCACCTAACTGCTTCTCCGGTTATGACCCTGGTAACCTGGCCTGTCAGCTGGGGTGAAAACCCATGACAGGTTTGCAGCTTTTTCTGCTGTGAGATTATAGATGGAGTACTGTTCTGTAAGCTGTTCCAGGGGTGGGATCTTTTTTGTATAATAACTCTGCTTCATGTCTTTGCACAACTCTGCCTACCAGCTGTGTTCATCCGTCTTCATCGTGCTACTTTTGAACTGATATCCTCTAACAAACCTCTGAGGCCTTTACAGAACAGCTAGATGAGGTAAACAAACACATGTGGACTCTTGATTTTATCTAAGATTGGGGCTGCCTAGAAAAATCCACGCTGCACTTTTCATATTTATTAGTTTTTGCACTCCTAAAAACCATGCATTACATTCATTCCACTGTACAGCTATTCCCTAATTTGGTTGGTCTATCATAAAAATAAAGCATATTGAAGATTTTGGTTGTGTTGTAAAAATGAGAAATTGATCAAAGAATGAGAAGTTTGTTTGTAAGGTGCTGTAGTCAGATAGTGAAAAATGAAAGGACCCTGCTGGCCTACAAGCCACTTTCATATCTGCTAAGACGTATCCTGTTAACACACATCTAACCCTCAGATATTGAACTCTTTTCTCCTAGATGAACAGGTTTATGTTCATGAAACAAATTAATACATTCTCTGGATTCCAGTAAAAAAAATCTAATCCCACTTTAGAACCAAGCAAACACTTTAAGATCAGCCAAAGCGCATAAAGACTTTTTGTTTGTAGGTCAGAAGCATTAAGAGCTTGCATGCTCTTTAGCTCTTATGTCTGCACCATTTCCTACACTTCAGTCAAGTTTTTATTTTCAACCCTTGTTGTGATGCATATAGATAGATGTATGGATCGATATGCCTCACTTGCATAGCTTTTTGTAAATGTCTTCTATGGTGGATGTGAAACAGATTTTTTCATTATTATTATTATTGTAGTGTATGCCACATGTTTACTTTAACTAACATCTGTTTTTTATTTAATAAATTATTATTCATGCCTGATCTCAGATTCGTGCTTCTTTGTGATGGAATAGTGCGCAGCTTCTTTATGAAAACAGACACCAAGTTTACACAAGTGACACATCTTAATGTAAAGATCCCAGTTAGCCTTATTGTAATAATAGAAACAGGTTGCATCACATTGTCATCATCACTTTTGATTTATTTGTGTATAAAAAGCTAAAAGGCACTTAACTCAAAACAGTAACATGGAATAAATATTAAAAAAAAATACTTTAAATAAATATAACATTAGAATGAATAACTTAAAGAGAGGTTGGATAAGACGTCTTGGGAGTCTCTATCTTGTACAGCGGTAGGCTTTGCATGCACATATCTCCAGGCGCTCAAGGAAACATTGTAGTGTAATGTTTGTACTGTTGGGAACCACGTTGCAGTGTTTTTGATTGGTCTGAAAAATAAAAAAATGATAATTTCAAAATTTCAGCCCCTCAAAGGAAAATCATCAATGAAGAAAACATCAGATGAACTCAACCCTGAATTAATTTAAACAATATTTAGGGTAAAAATACTTAATATTAGCTTCAGCAGGTATGTTTCAAAGCCATCTTAAAGTCTACATTTTTTTTTATTGGTTTGATTTGGAGCGTAAACAGAATTATTTACCCAATTGTTGTAGTTTTCTAAGGGCCTCCATAGGTTTTCCAAATTTTTATAAGTTATGTTCTTCAGAATCTTCTCGGCCAAACAGAAGACATTCTTCTATAAAACAGAAAAATCATTAATTGTTGACAACAACATTTGGAAGTTTAGCCTTAAATAGAGTAGAGTAACAGTCTTTACATCTAACTCATTCAAAACACAACAAAAGGAAAACAAATTTTAGCTTTTCATTATCTGATCATAAATTTTGGGAGCTTTAAAGGAATTGAACCCATTTGTAATACTGAGATCGGCTAAATACCATGAATCTGTATGTAGTTTAACATTGAATGGATTCAATTAAAATATTTCAAATAATTACTGTGAAACAATTAAAGACAATTTTCCAAGAAATAGAAAGTTTCCAGCATACCTCACAAACCTTTTTTATCATTGGCACCCTAATATTCAGATGCTACAATAAAGATAGAACAGGTAATCATTAATTGGACCAGGGAATAAAATGAAACCTGAAAATATGTAATTCTCCTTTTTTGTTACCTGTGCTGATAGATTCCTTGCAATTTCCCGTATCTCCTTCAGGAGTTGGACACATTGGTTTTCTGGACGCGAACAGTTGTGAACCAATGTTGCTTGAACCAGAGCCACTGTTATAAGAGTCATTAGTGCCGTATACTGCTTCAGAAAGGTCCACATGTCTGTCTCTGAGGAACCGTAGAGTTAGCTGTTTCACATTCAGCAGAAGAGTTCAATTCTCCTGCATAGCCTCAATACTGGTGCTTATATCGGCGTCACATTGACACTGTGGTCACAGACACGTCATTGAGAGGAAAACACCAAATTGGGACAGGATGATGTAGAAGTCTTATCTTATCTAGTTTAACTTTCAGATGTTCCACTATATGCTTGTTAGTTACTGAGAACCTGACTCCTCCAAGAACCGCAGGTCATCACCTTCATTTAGATGTGTCGCTTTATACTGCCTTTAAATTCACAGTTTGTATGGGAAGTGAAATGAAGGCTCTTTTATAACTCCCACATCGTGATCTATCAAAGCCAGTAGACATGCGATGAAATAATGCAACTATTTATTTAAGAATTCGCCTATGAATAAGTTTATTAAAGGGACGAGTTACTGATTGTTAGTTTATTAATAAAGCAAAAACCCTTTCCTAGTGTGACTTGGTGTGTGTGGGCAGATGGCAAGCTTTAAACTTTAACCCACACATTATAAAAGGGAAAATTTGACATAAAAATCCCTGCCAGCATCACTTTATGCATGCTTCTGGACCCTGGGAATGTGCTGTGCACAGATATTAGTTTATATAATATATCTAACAATGAAACAGATCTGCAAATATTAGAAGCTGCAACTGCAACTTCTCTGCTTTATTTTTGCTCCGGCTGATGTTAGAGTTTGCGACCACAAAAGCTGTGCCTGGACTGATATCTTTAAAAAAATCTAAGATCATGTTCACCACACATTACTGCTCATGATGAAACATATTTGCACTTTTGCACCACCGAGTGACTGCAGTTTGAGCTCCACCTGCAGGCAGCAGGAGCATTCAGATTAATCATTACCAGCTATCGTTTATTTAAAACTATGAAGCATGTACCTTAAAAAGGCTCGGGTTCACAAAGTGAACCCTTGGGGAATAGTGAGATGGTTTTCATCAATCATTGTAGCAGGATCCTTGATGTATATACATGGCCAAAATATACCATGAAATACATAAATGAATGTCCCAGTAAATGAATAGATTTAACATTAATTTATCTAAAACTTAATTCAAATATTACATATACCATTAGATTGTAAAATAAATATGTTATTTGTTTTAAAAAATATTGTTGATGATGAATTAAATAACCTTTTTCTAATAACTTCAATTAGATATATATTTTTAGGGGGTTGCCAGTCACATTAGTATTTTTTGGAATTACACAGGCTAAAATGAACGGGAACCCCTGCTCTAACTATTGTATACACAAAGCTCTTTTTAAATTATTTTCTCATCATTAAGAAGGAAAATTAATAACAAAAAGTATTTTTTTCTTTTTATCCAAACAGTATTTGGTTCCACTACTGCCACACCTGCAGAATCAATAATTCACTTAGTCTGAACATGTCTGACAACACGAAGTAGGCAATAAGATCACTATAAAATGTCCCGATCTAAACATATTTACTTCAACCAGTCTGCAAGGGGTTAGAAAGCATAAGGTTCAATGTTTTCAGTAAACCACAGGAAAAGCCACTCTCCACAAATGAAAGGAGCCAGGGATGATCATTTGGCAATACGAACCGAGCAGAAATCACATCCAGGGAAAAGTTCTGAGACAAAAAACACAGACTGATAAGACAAAATGACTTTTTGGACGGTGTGCCTTCTCTAACATCTAGAAGAAAAAAATTTCAGAAAAGGAACGTTAATTCAATACAGTTTAATTTATTTATATAACACCAATTCATCTCAAGGCACTTTACAAAGACAATTCAATCAAATCACACAGTCAGATTAGTTAAAAGTTTTCTATCTAAGGAA
>JAUZNJ010043373.1:0-22642 GCA_034780135.1 Jordanella pulchra | reverse complement strand
GGGTCCCAGGAGAGTGAATGTAGATCCCCATGTGTTATTTATAGACATATCACTTAGATGGGCTACGTTGCCTACCTTCAAACCCTGACCTCAGCGAAGTACAAGGAGTTATATCCACTTTGTTCACTGCCACTGGCAGTCAGCAAGGAACAAAATAGGACTCATTTTGTCAGGTTTCTGGGTTTTATTTTGTTTGTTTTTTTCCCTTTCCCCTTTTCTTTTTTCATGGACACTAGATGGTGCCAGAGTTTGTGGCTAGAGAGGCTATCGCCCACACACCTGTTACTCATCATCTCATCAGGAGGAACTTAAAGGAACCAGACTGCCGGCACTTTAAAGCCTGAGTGTTAGCCTTTTATGGTAATTAGTGCCCTCCAGCGTAAGCTCTGAGATTTTTTCGTGTCCTAGATTCCCTAGTAATTCTTTGCCGTTCCTTTTTCTTCAAGGTGTTCTAGAGATTTGGGCGGAGATCAGACCAGAGAGTTCCTTCCATTTTTTCCGAGACGCCGTGGATTATACCCACTCCTCCTCTCTTCAGTTGATCTTCAGTTTCCGTCAGTCTGATTCAGCCGGCAGTCACAAGCTTCTCGAACCTCCTTCAAGTACAGTCTGCCTGTTCTTCCCTCCACCACAGCCGCTCTACAACTCCACAGCAGTAACCCTTCCAAGTGGATCATTCCGGAACCGGACTCCATTCAGACGTTCGAACCTCCTCCATTCGGAACATCTGACAAAAATACCCTCCTGGACTTATGAAAACGTCATTCAAGTAACACCGTTTCCATTTTAATACTGCTCTCCAATTTCCGTGCAACTGAACCCCCCACCCTACCTGCTGTTCCCTTAGAGTGGAGAAACCCAGATGATCAGTTTCCAGAGTGGAAAGAGACCATTTGCTGATTTTCTGTCAAAACCCAATCTTTCACAAATAAATCATTTATCTGATATTTGTCCCCTGTGGTATTCTGCATGTGGGCTAAGATTATAGAACCCAGGCATGACATATTTTGCAGCTAATGTTAGCATTAACAGTTGCAGCCAGCCCACAGTGTAGCAGATGACGAGGTTCAGAGCCAACATAAGTAAGTCTGGAAAAAGTAAAGGAGTCCCTGGTATGGTTTGTCTTAGTAACTGGCTTGTGGAGGCAAAGTAGCCTCATATGTTTTAAATCAAACAAGTTTTGTGCATTTATTGGCAAATATTAATCACTCTACTCTACTTTTGTGGACCAAGGTCTTTTGATCATAATATGACGAAATAATTACAGACCCTGTTGTTGCCTCAATTAAACATTTCAATTCAGTCCCACCACCATTTCAAACATTTCTGAGTTGTCATCGACTGAAGACATTAGATAGTAATACAATAATTGAAGGTGTAGCAGAGAAGGGTCTGTTTTTGCAGACTTTACTTACAATGTAGATTAATACATAAAGCAGCTTTCCAGTTTGTACTGTAAATATTTGGTAGTGTATGTGGCCAGTTTACCTTATAGGCTATATATTGGAGGAGACTAGAGTGATTATATTAGCACTGTTACTACTATACACACACACACCTACATACCGTATACATCTTTTTCTTTATTGAAATGCCAACCCAGGAGTTAAAAGTGGACCAGTCAAAAAACTCCCCAGGTAAAATAATTTTTTCCACTCACTCGAGCCTGGAGTTCATATTAACCACAGGTTTTTTAGATGTGTTCTTGTTAAAAAAACAATGGAAATATCCCAACATCTACTGGAAGCAATGTAGGTTTTCAAGCAATTTACCTTCATTTTATTTGGGGTTTTATGTCTTTACTTTTGTACACTATATTCATATTTAACTGCTCAAGAATAATAACATGTGCACTTGTATACCATGTCTAATAATATAGACAAGAAAACCAATAAATTAATAAAATGTAAAAACAGGTTCTCTTAAATTTAAAAAAGCAAAACATTTAAATAATTACTCTTAACGATACCACAGCATTGTCAGGACAGTGCAACTCCTATGCTTTGTTTACATACACGGCTCTAGGAAGGTACGTTTAGTGTTGATGTTTCCTGACTTGAAACATTACTCTCCTTTGTGTTCCCTGTTCATTGTGTTCTTTGCTCAAAAGAGGTATTTATCTACAGAGAGTTACCACATCAGTCCAACTGGATGAGGTGCTGAGACCCCTTTTAGCAGAAAAGCTTTGAGACAAAACGTCAAACTGACATAAAAACATTGGTTGTAATTTAACTGTCTGTTAAGCTGACAGGCTGAAAGAGAAACGTTCAGCTTTTGAAAACCAAAAACGAAAAAAGCGATGGGAAGCAAACCAGTGTGTTGTTCTAAAGCACCGAGGAAAAAACAGGACCGCTATTATTTTTCTATTCTAGTTTTGCTGCTGTTCGCCTTTCAGAAGTCGTGAGCCTTTAATATAAAAATATTTTCTTAGTTTGTAGTAACATTTGGAGGAATAAGTAGCACTTTTCTATATTTTCTAATTTAAATCTCACAAGCCTTGGCGCATCTACAGTACGAAACTTTAAAATACTGAGTTGACATTTAAAATTTGTGTCCATGTTGGTAAATCTTGCACCCATCAGACACCATCTGAAGTTGTCAGTAGGCTTTGGCTATATTCTGAAATTGTTTTTTTTTTTATCTTAACAGACCACAGGATCATGTTTGGTTGTGGATCACGCACAAAAAGCTATAAATGTGTTTCATAAACATGTTTATTTTAAATGCTCAACGTAAAAATTTAATTTCAAGCTGGATATTATGGTGAATAGTTGAGCAGCAATGCAGAGTGGCTTTCAAGTTTCCATTTCATACTGTATAACAGGTAATAAACCCTAGTTCTGTTATTATTCCCCGTCTACATACATCCCTAATGCAGTGAAGTTTCTTTGACAATAACAATAGCTTTTAAATTTGTGCTTCAATTGCAGATGGGGGATTAGAGGTCATTTCCTTTGCTAAAAAGATCTCCCATCTTGTATTTAAGCTTTTTTTGAATGGTAGCAAAAAAAGAAATTAGGTTTGTGTCACGGCATATTCATACTCCAATGGATCCGGTATTCCAAAAAACACCTTGAAATTAGAGCTCTAAAAAAACTGATCAAGTTGAGAAAATCAAATTAAAGATTGAAAACTCTGTGGTGCCCCTATAGCAGCAGTAATCTTGTTAAAAACGTTTTCTGAACATTCAGTTTTACTGTTCATCTAAAGAGGTTGAGTATTTTCTGGACTAATATTTTCCCACTGCAACAAACTAATCCTTTTTCATTATTATTTTAAGAAATAAGTGTATTTCAACTGGAATAAAAGTACTCAACAATAAGGCAATAGAGTCTCTTTATTTTGAAAGGGAGGACCTAAAATATAACGACTTTCTGCCCTGAAAAAAAGTATAAAATGTAAAGATGCTTAACCAATATGGATGATTATAAAGGTAACCACAGTAACCACTAACTTTTTTTTCCATCTACCAAACCGGGAACAGGATTAAAAATAAAATGCATCAGATTTACATTTGCTAAAATCTGATTGGTTATGAGGCAAAGACCTTTGCAGAGTCAGAAAATCAAGATCTGCAGACGGATCCTTGTTAACATAATTAGAACAAGCGGATTAGTGGTGGAATGAAACGGCATTATATTTCAGATTTCAGGAAATGTAGATCTGCTCCATCTGTTTTCTAAGAACTCAAAGATCTTAAGGAGCAATAAATTCCTCAACAGCTGCACAGTTAGAAAAATGGGGAAACTGGTTTAGACCTTTCAAAAACTGCTGGGGAAACGTAAAAACTGGTTAGGAAAACGATGCTGGAAAGCAAAATAAAGCTGCAGAGAATCAACAGAATTAACACAGACTGAAGCTATTGGTAGTTGGCACTGCCAACATGGGGATGGCTCTTTGGGAGAACTCAGACAGAAGTAAGCCTTGCTCCATCTAATTTAACTTACTGTATTTTCTAGATCTGGAATATAGAGTGCACCTCACTATAAGCCACACCCAGAAAGTATTTGTTTATAAACTGGAATTTACATAGATATAAGCCACACCAGGTTATAAGCTGTTGATCTACTGAACTGCCCCCACCAAACCTGTAGGGGCAGCTCTACATATTGCCCCCGTAGTAGAAGAAAGCTAGCTTCCATTAGCTTATTGGCTTGCAGTAGTAAGAGCTTTTAATGAAAGATGGGGCTTCGTCAGCTCTTTATTTCAGCTCTGCAGGAGCTCACAGTCTCTTCATTGGTTTGACAACTTTAATGCAGGAAATAAATGTCAAAATGTGTAAATTCGGGACATTGTTCTCCATAGTGAATGTTGCTAGCATGTGCTTGTGCTAAATGGAAATTAGCCCTTTCTTCTTTGATGTCTAACTTTGACTTCTACCTCCTGGAGGTTAAAGAAAACCCACAGAAATGCCACACCTTCACATAAGCTACATGGTTCAAAGTATGGGAAAAAAGAAGCTGCTTATAGTCCGGAAAATGCAGTACTGACATTTAAGAACCTGCTAAAGAGGTTTTTAATGTTAGAATACTTTATTTACTCTCAAAGCAGTGATGATGTGTGTCTGTATGAGATTATTGTTCTTCTGGATAATCCAACTTTGAGTTTCAGCTGTTTAGATAAAGATGGGGGGTAAGATTGAAGACATTTGGGGTAGAGCAACTTATTTATCATTTATCCACTTTGCAAAATGCAAGAGTAAAGCAGAAAACATAGTATGATGCTGCCACCACATTACTTGATAATTAGAACAGTGCTGTTTTGTCATGTTTAACTGGGAAATGGGTGGAGAAAATATTAGTGAACAAGCTGAGGAGGATTTTTCCATAAAACCAACAGTGGTCAGGACCACACTAAAAGAAAAGCTAAATGGTAAAAAACTGATTGATTTTCATTTTGCAATAGAGTGAAAACCAGGTTTCACAATCAGAAAAGAGAATAGTGCTCCAGGAGGTTAAGTGTGTCCACAAATTGGTTGGTTAGAGATAAGTAAATGGGTTTTCTGGTGATTATCTCTGTTTGATTTCCACGTTGGAGTTGTAAAGTGGTGAACAGAGGGAGTGATGGGTAGTCTATGGCGTTAAGAATGACAGAAGTGAACCAGGAGTGTAAATTGTGCTTCATGGGCACATTGGGGTCACTAATTTTTTTTTTTCCACGAGCTCGTCCAACACTAAATGAGGTTCTAGGGAGTTATAGGGAGTTTATGGCAATGACAGAGGTGAGTCTTAACAGTGGGAATGATGGAGGAAGGCAACAGAGATGGTTGGTAACCTAGGAAACCCTTAAAAGTAGAAAGGCTGCGGAGATATGGAAATTGTGACTGTATTCTACTCAAGCGCGATGTTAACACCAGGAGGCACAAACACAATGAAAGTACGTTGTCCAGCTTCTGGTTTATTGAGAATGATAGCTGGAGCTCCAGGATTTATTTCTGGATTTAGACCAATTGAAGTTGGGGAAAGAGTTATTGAAGGAAAGGATAAACTAAAACATCAGGAAAATTTCTGAAGGGGATTTGTTTGATGGGTCACAGTTTCTAAGAAGCTGCTATCCAAGGCAGTATTAACCACAGAAGAAGGTAGGATCTGGATATGATCATTGTTTTACCAAGATGTGTTTTAAAACGTTTTACTCAAAACTGGCAATTATGGTTGACCCAAATGGAAGAATGTTTCAAGATGAGGGATCATTTGTTTTGATGAAGTGCATCTGCCAGTGTCCCTCTTTCATTGACCAACAAGGGTTTATAGGGAAACTTGACAAGAGGAAATGTAATAAACCAGAGATTAGCAATAAAGCCACTCTAGCTGTAATCCTATGCTGCCTTTCTTCTAAAGATAATAGAGTATGGTCAATTTGCATGGAATGGGGGAAGACGTTATTAAGATAAAGAATGAGCAGTTTTAACTTATGTTGTGATAACACTGTTTTGTTGACTGGTTTAGAGATGCGGATTGGATTAAAACGGTTTTCTCTTGTGAGGTTGATTAGGTCGTCTAAAGTCTTGGGCTTTGTCTCTGCTGGCTGGTTAATCTTTGAGCTCTTCAGTAAAATGCTTCTTTAAAAGCTGTTGAGTGTCACCCTGACTCTGCTGCTACTTTGCAGGATTTGAGAAAGCAAGGCCACCCCATGTTGGACGGGCTGTAACTAAACTGAATTTCCCTTCCGCAATCAATAAAGTATAAATGAATTGAACTGATAGCTTATTCAGCCAAGGATCCGTTTCCTCCACAGCATTTTATCTTTCTCTCCATTACTAATGTTCTATAAAAAAGATTTGTTGGAACAGTTCTGCGAAATAAAGACGTGAGTTAAAAACTCAAGCAGCATTAAAACACCAGATGTAGAGAGCCTGGTTTTGGCTCATGCTGGCACAAGAATCTGGCATCTGCCTCAGGGAACGAAGTCCTCTTTAAGGTCATTCTGACTGGCCTTGAAAGAGTAGTTGCTGAAACACATACATTAATTTTATCGATTTAAAATAAGTTTATTTACCCTTCAATCTGAGGGTCAAACAGCTGATAGTGAAATGGTTACACATAAACCTGATAACTGCTACACTTAACTTTTCTCTGACTTAGCAGAGAATGGTGGAAGATAGATTTCTCAAATGTGCAGCTAGAGTTATACCAAAAGTGTAGTATGCCACAAAATGCCTGTGGTTAAGATTTGCTTGCTAAAGCATAACTATCAAGGGTTTATTGGATTGTATGAGTCTGACTCTATTCTTGTTACCCTATTAGGTTCAGAGAAAGTCCATGATACAGGCCTACTTCAGAAAACAAAACAAGAATTAACGTGTTTCGGTTTGATCATTCAACCCTAAATGAAAAACTATTCAGACCAACCACAATAACATCTGTGGCCAAGATGCTGTAGATATAAACCTATGACCAGAACCTAATTATATTTTTTTCAGACAAATAAATAAACGGTTTAATCAAAAAGTCAAACAATCTAATCTAGAATTGCAAAACTTCTCCCTAGGAAAAGATTGCTTCCTTTTTTAAACAATATTCTCTGTATTACTCTCCAGTGTGTAGAGACTATGTGTTGGTGTGTACTAACAGGAATTGGAGCTGTCATCTTTGGTCCCGTCCAGACTTCCATCTTGGCCCATCTGGAGATAGAAGCCCTGTCTGCAAAACAACCTGGTCACTATGCCCTTCAGCTGTGGTTCTACAAGCAGAAAACACAGAAAAGAGAGGAGATGGTTATGAGAAAAAAAAACATACATAAGCACCATACATAATTACAGAATCTTTCAAAAAGAGTTTGAACTAACTTTAGAAGGAGTTGGTCACTAATGCACAATGTCACCCCATGAACTCAGCTCCTAGATGCACCATGGAGGGCACCTTTGTGATAAAACACCTTTTTAAATAAGCACAATGTGACCACATGTAACCTCCTGTACCCCGAGGGATTTCCTCAGCAGAATCTAGTCAAGCACATCCAATCCATTACAGGATTTTTGGACTAATCCGTCCTTCGTGGTCATTGTTCCACTTGAATAACATTGATAAATTATTTCTGAAGCTTTGATGCTAAAGTGCAGCCTCGTTTTCTACATACCCTACAGTCCTTGTGATTGTACAGTATATTGATCTGCAGTTACAAATATCTTTTGTTTTCCTTTATAATATGGTGTTAAAGTGCAAGCAAAAAAATCATCAATGCAGGACTAGCTTTTCAGCTTTGTCAGAAGAACTGGTAAGATTAAAAAGCACAGGGCTTTTACGGCTTGAAATTTGTCTGTATGAGTTAATTAAATTAAGATTGGTCAAACATTTACTACAACTATTGCAAAATATTCAGTGGGATATAATTCTTTTCTAAAATTATTACCTTTCTATTTTCTAAACATTGGCATACATGTTTAATTGCATTTTTCAAACAAATTAGCTAAAGTTCATTATACAGTTTCAGTCAGAATAAAAATAGTAGCCCATCAAGTAAAAACTGACAGTCTCAAGTAAAACATTTCTCAAAGCTTAAATCTGGAATCGTTGCTCCATCATGCTTCAACATAAACAACATTACTGAGAATATACACTTTAGGCTATTTAATATTTTCTAAATTATCATATCTCGTCATTTTTATTAAACAAAACATTATATTTCTAGGTTAAAATCTAAACAC
The DNA here is from genome assembly GCA_034780135.1 of Jordanella pulchra. NCBI lineage: Eukaryota > Metazoa > Chordata > Actinopteri > Cyprinodontiformes > Cyprinodontidae > Jordanella > Jordanella pulchra. The sequence continues at coordinate 14,496 of JAUZNJ010043373.1, read as the reverse complement.
TTACAGATTCCAATGTCCATACGTCCCAGCAAAAACCACAGTGAATAAATCAGAATATAATGAAAAAGCTCAATATTTCTTTGGCACTCATTTCAAAACTTGAAACCTTTCTTTAGTATTTAAAAGATTGTGGCTTATAGATAATGAAAACCCAACATTTTGTGAAAATGTTAATTATTAGAATCTTATGGAGCTATATTCCAGTCACCTCATCTCTTGAAAAGCTCCTATAATGGTTTCCTAAACTTCTAAATCAATCATGCCCAGCTTAAGTCAGTCCTTAAGAGCAAAAACCTGCATGTTTCAGGTGTTTTCAGCAGACTGATGTGGCCGAATTACTACTTACATGTCACCTTGCTCTGCAGAGGCTAGTAAATGAATAGGATGAGTGTCTGGAACATGAAGCGCATTTATTGGGTGTTATTGAGTCACAAGACACAAAAGTTTTTAATTTCAGTTTATCAAGAATTGTTTAGTTCATATATTTATTGGTGGTGCACAGAAAAACCACTGTATGTGGGAGAAGGGAAAGGAGAAGCCACACAATTTCTGAGTAGCATTGGACACCGTTGCTCAGAATGGTTTCTCAGTCTGCCTCAGTACGATAGAGCATGAGGTGAAAGACCAAAGTTTAAAGCTCCAAGCTTGTTCATACAAAAGCTAAGTGGAAGAAAGAAGTGTGGGGAGAAACGGTGCACCAGAAATATAATTACTATTTGTTTGGACCCACAGAAGCCATGAGATGAATAAAAAAATGGATTGAATTGCAATGCTGGATTAGATAGAACTTTGGACATTGGATGCAGGTTTGATTTCCAGATTGAGACCCCTGTATAAGATACTCCCAAAAGGAAGGAGATTCAAAGGGCATCCTAAGATCCCCTGCTGGGCTTGCTATAAAGTCCTGAAACACCCACCTCTCTCTAGATCTGCATTCTTTAAACTATGTTCAAAATTAAGTAAGACATTTAGCCTATTGTCCAGAAGCACACAGTTGAAGAACCGGCTATCTGCAACTTTCTTTTTCTAAACATTACAGGAGGAATTTGGTCCATAAATCCAGCAGAATTTAATCAAAACGGCATGAGTAACAGAGCTCAGAGAGAAAACAGCCTAATATGTTAAACTTTCCTGAACACAAGCAAAGCCTCAGCTTTACCAAAATAGAGATCAAGAGAGGTATTGGGTCTGGCAGGGAAAGTGTTTCCAGCTAAACAGTTTTTTATTTTTGCAGATTTCACATAATTTCTTGAGTTGTATTGCATTGGTTGTGTTTTTGAGTGTTTTTTGTGATATTATGACTAACTTTATTTCAATAAGGGTTTCAACTAATGTGATGTGAATGTTTGTGTTTTCCAATCTGCTCATTATATTTAACTGCTGAATAGGACCAAAGATTTCTCTTAAAGTTAGTTTCCTCATACCTGCTACTCAATAGCTATTTCTCTGAACAGCAATCTCTGGCATGCATGGCAAAGAGCGGCCCTCGTATTTGTAAATGTTAATGTTAAGAATCCATAATCTAAAAGGTTAATGATTTCTGATTGGGCAAATAATTTGATTATTTAATTTGAAATATTATTTTACCACATGTTTTTATTGACCTCTTGGATTTGCATTAGTCATTAGTTTGAACACATTCCAGTTATTTTAAATTAGTTTGGAAGCTAGATAAACTTTGGTTCTTATACATAAAATCCATGCTAAACCCTGATATAATTGCACTATTTTATTGAATATAGATAATCAATGATAAATTTGAAAACATTTTGTAACGTATCCAGGAGTCTTTTTCAGTTCTTTCGGCTCTATCTTAGGAATCTGTAGTCAGAGCATTTCAAGCACCAGGAATCCTCCGAAGCACATTCCAAGTCAGGTGCAAATCAATGACCCACCTGTCATTCACCTGGGTCGTTGGACTCTGTTGTTTTTTTATGTGATTTGTGTTTGGCCATATGAATCATGTAACCTTTTTGAAATTAGTTCAAGGGAGTTGTATATTATGGAAGCTTCTCTTTTAACAAAGATGGCTTCCTTCACCCCATTTTCAAACCATCTTTCCTTTTTGTCCAAGATCTAAATATTTTTTTCTAATTGATCATATGTGATGATCACATTTTCTAACACTTAATTTAGGGTTTCCATTATCTGCCAGCCACAGTCTAAAACAATTAAATTTTATTTTGCTCTGTAAAGCATTAATCTGTGTTTTAGTTTTAGAAACGAGTGACTAAAATTAATGCATTTTATCAGGATGTTCTTTTTTTTTGGATGCACCTGTATGCTTGCAGGAATGGAAGTATAAACATGTGAACTGAAGGATAATTGGTAAATGGAAGGATAGATATACTAATAAAAGGGCAGATGGAAGATATATACACATGGATAGACAGACAAAAGGATTTCATTGATGGAGAAAAGGACGCATGGATGGCTGGACAGCAAGAAAACAAATTAATGAATGGATGGTGAGTTGGACATTTGGTTATATAGATGAAGGGACAGACAGAGTGATAAAGGTAAGCATATGTATAGCTGTACAGACGTTCCAGACTGTCAGAAGTGAACAAAAAGTGATTTCTCACACAGAGACCCAGCCGATTTTGTCATTAAAAAAAAAAAATGTGAGAGAAAGACGAGCAAACAGCTGCAGCCTGAGAGTCAGCGTAAAGGTCACCTTGAATGTATCTCAGAGATATAATCGACTTTAGCAAAACAGACGAATCTTCTGAGATTCCCTCAAAATCAGGATGGATGAGAAGTGACAGAAAAGGAAGGCTTTTCACATTTATCCCTCAACAGTAAATCAACATATTTAGTGATTGACAGTAAGGGGATAAAACAATCTCTTGTCTTAAAAGCTTATAATTTGTTTGTTTTTCTTTTAATCCGCCTATAAAAAAAACAAGTGAGCTTTATATCCTAGTCCGATTTACTGTAATTTAAATCCTTTTTTTATTGCAGCTAATAAAAGTCAAAATTGACCTTAAGCTATCTGGCCTTTACATTCTGCATTAAAAAATGGTAAGAAGTAAAAACTAAAATAACTCAAAAAACCAGATCTTCTAAATAAGGACATAAATGTACAGAAGACTTTAAATTGCTCGCCTAACATGGCTGCTCATCCAGATGCATGTGACCACACCCATGATCCCCCCATGAATCCCACACCAGTGACTCTGCAGTTATAATGAGTGTGGGATTCCCCTTTGAGTGTGTGAGAGACAGAAGGTGAATCATTAAAGGTGAACCCTCTAATGCACGGAGACAGAAAAGAGCTCCGATTGACCCAGTTTGTGAGGAGCACCAGTCGAGAGTGAGGGGTGTTTTCCATCTTTGAGGGGTCCATCTTGTGCAGCAGGAGGAGAGAGGAGCAGTGATGCTCCAAACAAGCACTTCAACTGTAATTCCCAGCGCATTACTTGGCACGCTTTGAGGTTAAGACGATAAAGAAAAACAAAAAACTGATCTGATGTATATTCAAATTCTTTTTAAAATGACGTCTGATGTCCTTCCTAATCCTTTATAGTTATAATTTACGCTAAAAAAAATCTACATAAACACATTTCACCTTCATACGTCTGTCTCACCATCCTCTGCTCTGCATGGTCCCAGACAGCCTGTAAGCACAGGGTTCCTGCATATCTTATAATGAATTTGACATATCCAAGCATAACACGACTCAGCTATCAATTTTGTTTCTTTGAAATATAAAACATTATTTTCACCATTTATCAATTGCAAGTGTTCCTGCAGTTGCAGGGGTTGAACTGAAAAAGAGAGAAGAAGCTAGACGAAAGAAATTACACAAGGACAGAGGAAAGGAAAGGGGGAAAAATAGAGGTTAAAGAGGAAAGATGGACGACTTGAAGGGAGACAGAGAGGATGGGAGGAGGACACAAGAAGGACAAATACAGTGAGAAAGGAACGATGCATCAAAGTGAGAAAAACTAAAACACATGGACAAAGGAAGAATATTTAACAGGAAGGAGAAGAGGAAAAAACAAAAGAATGAAGAAAAGTGAAAAGGACGGAAGAAAGGAGAAAAAGGATGCAGGGTAAGACACAAGAAAGTGAGGTGGGACATAAGGAAAGGAGGAAAGACAAGAAGGATGCAGGAAAGGGCAGAAAGAATTTGCATAAGAAAGGACACAGGAAAGGAAAATGACGAGTAAGAAGAAAGATGTGAAATGAAAGAGAAAAAAGAAAAGGAATCCATAAGAAAAGTAAGAAGGGAAGGTGGATTTAAGAAACAATAAAAGAAGGGAAAGGGACAAAGGGAAGGGCAGAAACGAACACAGAAAGGAAGGAAACAACTGAAGGAGGAAAATAAGGAAGGATAAAAGAAGACTTATTTAAATAAATGTACGTTTGAAGAATTAGATCTAAAATAAATCAATATCTGTTTCATGAAAAAAATAGACAAAAATCTTCATAATACAAGAAGGAAAAAAAAAGGGAAAACTGAAATACAATCAATGAAATGGAAAGTATTAGAAAAACTCTAGAACATAACAGACACGATAAACTCAAAACCAGATTTTGCAATATGACTGTGAGCTTCTTCCACTGCCGAAACCAGACTCTCTCTGTTCTTCAATCTGGTCACATGACCTCAGGGATTTTCTTTCATTATATGGCTCAAGCAGGTGAGTTTAATAAAAGGGTGTTAAACATTTTAAGACTTTTAATTTAAGTAATATAAATCTTGAAAATAAAATGTTCTAGGTTGCAGAGTTTCATTAGAAACAAGAAACTTTTGTTTAGTCAGTTTGACGCCTAAGCTAACACCCACATCTGTAAGTTTAAGTCTGCTATACTCAGCTGGAAACCAAATTAAACTCAATCTGGGTCACAGTAAAGCTTGCATTTTGGGGGAATTAACCAACAGGTTATACTGAGATATAATTCTATATATTTTTGAAGCTAAAGGACATGATGCATGATTTTTAATGTTAATTATTATGTTTATAAAATCCCAAAACTGTAGCGTGCATTTTAACTTAGCCCTTCATGTTTCTCCTCAACAATGAGCTACAGTAACAAGTTGCTGTGAGGTATGTCTCTACCAGCTTTTTAAATCTAAAGAAATACTTCCGCACTTTCTCACAGGTCCAGAAAAGCATCCCCACAGTAAAATGCTGCCACCATTATGTTACACCATGCAGACCGTGTACTCCGGTTTTTGCTGCGTGGCCATTTGTAAATAGACTAAAGGTTAGTAACTGGGTCTTACTGCACAGAGTACGCTCAACCACAGTGTGCGATACATGGCTTGTACGAAACTGAGCAGTAAATCTATTCTCTAGCAATTCTTCTATTAATTGTGAATTTGCAAAACCAAATCTCAATGATTCTCCCACCTGAGCTTAGAATTTCTGTAGCTCCTCCAGAGTTCTATTATCAATCACTTTCAGTGGGAACAAGGTATATTACATTTAACTATAGCTAATGAAACAACTGAAATGGACGATAAACACTTTTGTTAACTGAAATAAAATGGGAAACTCTGTTATGCGTTTATAAAACTAACTACAATTATAGATATATACCCTCTGCTTTTGTTTTATCAGTTCTTTTTATTAAAAAAAAAACGATTTTTTCCTTACAGGACTCAAAAAAATTGCACAATTTTTTAAAATTACATCTTGTGCTGAGTTTTTATTACATATCAATAAGATTTAATAAAAAAAAAAAACTTAGATCTTTTGAATCCTGAACCTTAATGTTAATAAAGTATCAAAAATAAAACTTTTATCAGAACTAATGAAAACTAAACTCAAACTAAGCATTATGAAGATAATAGCATCAATTAAAAACTAGCAAACCAATTGTAAAAACAAGATAAAAGAAACTGGATTAAAGAGAAAATAGAGCTAAATAAAACTACTGTAAACTGGAATGAAAAACTAGTCTAAATTTGACAGGTACCATCTCCTAATAGATTTACTTGTGTCATAGTTTGAATCCATTTAAAGATGCTGGATGAAGCAATGCTCTATCAGATCTTTAAAGTTTGGGAAATGATCTTATAACCTAATCCTGCATCCCTGAATCTTCCTCCCTGAGCTGTCTACCGTTTTCCTTAATCTACGTGAATCTTTTTGTCCACTAATGTCATTTATTAAACCTCTAAATCCTTCAAATAACAGCCGTATCTTAACCAAGATTAAACTCCACAAATTCAACTCTTTTTTTTTTTTTCTTTTTATATAATTATAAAAACGCATAGACTTTTTCCTCAGCTTAAGTTTGTAGTTCGAAGGAGACAAAATACCTATAAACTTAAAGCCATAGAAATATGTCTACAAGGCTCTGAATTAGTCCAAAAACAAACATTCACGCTCCTCATATTAAAGCAGCCTCATTTAAAAGCTTATTGACCTTATACACTCCTAATTACAGCAGGACAGAGATGAAAACCCCTCATATATACGTCTAACTTTGTTCTGATTACACCTCTTCTCCATTTTTCAGTGGTCACTTTTATCTCCTCATTCTAAAGGCTAATGAAGCTACCTAGGAGGTCTCATTAACACTTGCAGAGATATTTCTGACTCGCCGCAGCTGTGCTGTCCAACAGATGACGACCTGGGCCACGATGTTCATAGCTCATCTGTTCTTTGCAGACCTCCTGCCTTCTCACAAAAAAAATTAAAATAGATAAATCTGGCAGTAATATTTGTCTAGATTTTCCTTTTTTTATTCTGGGGATAAAGTTGTCATCAAATAGCTGTTGCCGAACGCTATAAAAATAATAATATTTCTAAAGGATTTATTATTAAAGATCCGCAATACAATTTTTTCATCCTAAAATCCTGGCATTGTAACAATGAGATTTAAAATGGAAAGCTACTGTAAGTAAAATAATAGTGACACAATGAAATGTAGGAAAATGTTTTAATATTTATCAATAATTGACATGACCTTTTTCCACTTGGTCCCCCATTTTCTTTCTTTTTTTAAACACAGTGAGATTCCCACTCCTCCCAGTATAACCATCTCTTTTTTTTTTTTTGTTACTAGGGATATTCCCATCCTCATGTTGCCATGGGAACAGCCTCGTGATTCCAGACTGTTCCAGAGGAAGGGTATTCCCCCATCCACACACACTCACGAACACACAAACACACAAACACACACACACATATGCTCAAATTGCTTGTCTTTTAGAGACAATGCGATGTGATTGAATCAGCCAGCCAATCAAGGCTGCCACGCGGATTTGACATATTGCATTGTCTGTTAATTCGTCTACACGCGGAGCTAAACAGCATATACAGCGGCGCCTCACACAAGCGAGCGGCGTCTTGCCAAACAAAAAGCACCCAAGTGAAGAATTCGTGAGCAGCGAGTGAGTGCACCCGTTTCATCCTCATTTAACTCAGGTCGATAAGTGATTACAGACACACGCTGAGATGTAAACGGCAGATTTATAAGAGTCTAAGAGGATGAATCTGAATTAATTCCAAAAAAGATCATCTAAACTCTTCAAGTCTGGTAATTATCCAGATAATTTATTACATTAAATTAAAACTGTGTCATTTTTTATGTCTGCATCGACCACAAGACATGGGAACGCCCTGTCCAGACAGCCCGTCATCGACATGCTATGACACAAAAAAAACAAAAAACAAAAGAGAGGAAACCACAGACTTGCCTCTCCTTGGGTAACATTAATCACCAGCAAGGTTCTTAATGTGAAACGAGTCACTTTTATTTAAAACAATTCCTCTTTTTCCACCTGCGGGTAAAGTTCATGTTGTTGGATGAAACCAGAGTGGAAGAGCTGCCTTTTAACTTAGCCTTTGACTCAAGTTCCTCCAGAGAAATGTGTGGGTGATCAGGGGTCAGCTGGGAGACACGGGGCCCACCTTTACATGTCCTGACTAAAATGCCAGGTCAGACTTGAGCACGCCAAAAGATTTTTCTGCTATCAACTATTTATATCCATTAAATTGTGTGTTTTTCTACATAGTTTGAGATTTATTCTCATTTCAGGGTTTTATCAAATCCACCTTTATAGTCCAGACAGATTTCATGAGAAAAAAGCAGCAAGTCAAGAGAACAGAGCCAGTTTTTAACCTTAAGGCTCCATTTATAAGTCATAATTTCATTTTATCTGAGAAGTCTGACAAATATTAATTTTCGTCTCCCTTTTCTTATGGTACCCCAAATTAAATCCAAGGAATTTATCGCTGGCATTCCTGATGAAAAGCATTAAAAAAAAAAGGAAAAAGCCATGCAGATGGTGTGAAAATATGCAAAACGGTGCACTAGTTTTGATTCTTTGGGCTTACATGGCAAACACAGTGGTAGCAGTATCATACTGTGGTATCATCTCAACAAAGATCAGAAAACTGGTCAAAGTTGATGGAGAGAAGCTGCAAATGGCATTGTGTATAATAATGTATAAGAATGGCCCTGTCAAAGTAAATCGCAGATGCTCTCCATCCAACCAGAGCCGGTTGGAGCCATCTTGAAGAGAAGCATGGACAGCAATCCACCCAAAGACTAAGAATTATAACTGAAGCAAAAAGTCTCTTCAAAGTCTTGAATCAGGTGGGAGTGGAATAAAAAGTCACTCATTTCTCATTAGTAACAAAACCCCTTCGACTTTACAATTATGCACTTCAGCTATTTTGTTCAGACACATAAAAACATTAGAATTAATAATAAGTTTAGTGGTTGCAAGGCAGAAAAACTGAAATAATCCAAGAAGGTAGTACATATAATAATATAAATATTCACACTACACAGATGGTGTATAAAAATGTATAAAAGTAGTAATAAACCTGTCGGTATTTTCAACCCCAACAACGAAGCAGTTCATCACTTCAGGCTGTCGGAAAGCAATCATTTTCTCATTATTAAACCCATTTAATTGATAACAGAAATTGACAATTATTTGACGCATCCAAACAGACAGAATCTCTTGTTTTTCTCCTCCGCAAATAGGTCTATAGTCGAAAGCAGCAAATGAGTATACCGATCTAACGAGGGGGGGGGGGGTTTAGTCCTGATATTTCATGTGGAGTTACAAATAATGACAGAGGGAAGCAGAAGAACCCTGCCCAGCGGAGGAAAAGGGGACACAGTCTGGGGAAGCTGCCGGAAAGGTCATTTAACCGTCTCCTTTTTCTTACCAGAGCGTCATCTCTCCTCTGCAACGAATTTTGATCAATTCAACTAAATATAAAACATTACAAATAAAATAAAATGATGTGGATATACAGCAGATTAAACCATGAGAAAAATTTCAACCTCCCGATGATGTGACTCAGCCTATAAGGAACGTCTTTAAGCCGTGAATTAGATTTATGATTGAAACACTATTTTCAGACTTTGATTGCCTCAAATTCCTCTCGTGACAAAATGTAACCATCCAGAGATCAGGTTCGTAAGCAGCTTTTGTTTCTGTAGAAAATCACCTCACAACAGTGCAGTTTTTTCCTGCTCCCACATTTAAATAATAAACAAAAATCTTCATAAAAATTGTAAAGAATTAGCAAGAGAATTGACAAAAATGAACCTATCGGTTTAAGTGCAAGATGCTGGCAATTTCTTTTTTTTTTTTTTTTTACATATTTTCTCCGTTCACACGGCGATGAGACTGTGGACATTTCCAAGCTTTCATAAGCTGCTCTTGGAGCTGAGAATGGGAGCAATGGAGAGCTTGAAGCAGAAAAGGAGGCAAAAGGAATTAATATGAAGCTGGAAAGGGGGGGGGGTGAAAAGATCTGAGGTTGGAGGTGAGGGGGAGGAAAAGAAAGACTTCAGGTGGGAAGAGGATTAGAAGAGAAGGGGAAGAGAAAAAAAGGGGGGCATGAGGAGAAAAGAGAAGGAAATTCAAGAGAAATAGGACATGGAGCTGGGAGGAGGCAAGAAAACAGAGGAAGAGGAGGGAACTGAAGGAAAAACCAACCAGGTATGAAAGTAAAAAAAGGAGAACACACCAAACCATACAAACATGACTCCTTCCCCCACCCCATCATACACCATCACCTGCTGCTTTCCAACACAATCAATTGATTAGGACGCCGCTCATTTCCATAGCTCACAATTTCACAAATCCTCATTAGGCCACATTAACTCCTGCATCATATGCAATCGTCCCTGCAGGCTGGATCCATACGGTCTCTGGACAGTAATGAAACCCGTCCTGCACCACTTGAAAGTTCACTCAATACACTTTAGATTTTAAACAAATGTAGTGCAGAGCCCATAAGAATATTAACAGGGCTTTCAAATTTAATCAAAACAGAAGCTGTACATAAATACTGTAAGGAGTAACAGCAACTATTATTAACAGACCAGTAAGTAAACCCCATAAAAGACTTCAACACATAGCTGTGTCCCCCTATGAGATGTCGCCCTAGGCGGTGAGCCCTACAGACTGGCACTGAGAGCTGAAGGGGAAGCTGGAGGGATATGTTGACTACTTCTTTTTGGTTTTCATTAAAAGATAAAAAAAAAGAAAACTATATTTTAAGAATGGCGAGTTGTTCAAACGAGGTGAAAATTATAAGCTGGAGTTTGAGAGTGTGACACACACAGACCCTCAAGGGAGGAGGTGAGACCAGACAGACTAATCTGTGGCTTCAATAATGGATGCACCTGCAAACTAGTGAACCATAGGCCACTAGAAGACATGACTGTGTGCGTCAGTGTGTATGTTGGTGCACGAGCCATTTGGGCGTGAGTAGAAAACAAGATTTGTGCGTGTATGTGCGTCCTCACACCTTGCCTCCTTAGCCTCCTCTTCTTCAGCCCGAATATCCGGACTTTGGAGAAGATGTCGACCAGGTTGCCGTTGCACAGCCCCTGCTTCTTACCGGGGCTTTTCCGCCGCCGGTGAGCAGTCGGTCGGTGGGCGTGTTGCTCCCTGGCCTGCCGCTTTTGGCGGATCAAACCGCTGGCGATGGCCGCTGCCATGTCTCCGCCGAAACAGGCGACGGGAAAGCGCCGCCGTCTCCGTCCGCGTCTCCGGTTTGTTCAGTGTCCACCGGAGAGGGGGGGACGGAGCGCAGACAAATTTCAGACACAGATTCCCCCCCCTCTCAACCCCCCCACCCCCCCCAAAGTCTCCGCTTTACCGGCTATAACAGCCCCATACTTCAGCTCCAACGCGGTGAAAGTCCAGAATAAACAGTTGAGGTCAAAGCATCTCCCCTGCTGACTGCTTTTCAGGCCATAGGTTCGAGGCGCGCGAGGAGGGGAGTACCTGTCCGTCACGTCTCCCCGGTCTGTCTGTCAGTCAACAGCTGTCACTTAGCGGCTTCTTCAGCGCAAAAACCTCGGATTATCAGAGTCAGTTCGTGTTCTCATGGTCAACAGGCAAAACGAGCAAAAAAAAGGAAGAAAAAATGTAGAAAAGACAGTTATGTCCTCTTCCCCAAGAAGGTCCGTTTGTATTCCGCTGACTGGAGAGAGGCGCGCGTGCTGGAACCGCGAGCCGTTCCAGCTGCGTGGAATGAGACAGACTAACCGGAAGCAGTGAGGTGTGCTTTTCAAAATAAACCAAATTCAACTTTCTAGATTTTTTTTTTTTTTTTTACTACAGAAAGTTTTGACATCTGCTGTGGTTCGAACATGTTGTAATGGGTTTTTGTCATAAGAGACAATATTGAAACAAACCAAAACAAGAATAGCTTTTCTTTTTGGCATGGATAAAAAAACAATGAGTAGAAACTTTCTCTCTTTTTTGGGTGCATTCCTACTTTATGGAGTCATTTACCTGGATTATATACCTTGATATTGAATGTCTCCTATTCCTGTAACCTTGCTACTGCAATCTTAATCTCCAACAACTGCAAGAACAGCCTTAAAAGTCATTAAACATGGCATGAATGCAGAATCAATCTAAGATTATTTCATTGCAATTATGGTTCAAAAGTGTTGAAATACCAACACGCAAAGAAAAAAAGAGAGAACTCTATTTGGGATTAATATCAACTTTCTGAAGACATAATAGAGGCCATTTTCATTTTAGTTAAACTTTAATACTAAATCTAAATTGGTTTAGTATTTAACTTTATTGTACATAATCTGTCTCTTAGTTAAAAAAGGTCTTGGTTTTAAACAGGTTGCTGCTGAAAATTTGAGAACAATAAGTGATCTTGCTTATCAACCCTAACCCTATCAAATGATACATCCCAATTGTGTTTAACTTATCAAGCATAAGAAACTAATGCCTTTACATTCTACCCCCTTATAGGTAGTCTTACCTAAAATAACTTTGCTTAGAAGCTTTTTGTAGCTGTCTGCCAGTCTCTGGCATTTATTTTGTTAAAGTTTATTTCACTCTTCACTTTCAGCTGTGAGGTGTTTGATGGGGCTCTTCCATTGCATCTCAATTAGATGTTGAAGATTTCAGTTCTGCTTTAGTTCATTTTCTTTTTACAGACCATTACTCATTTGTGGGACACTGAATAATCCAAAACCTGTTGAATTTGAAAGAGACAGATTTAATCTATTATACTACTAAAATAAATTGTAATGTGATTCAGAAGGAATATGGAAAATCATTAAAGGAAAATACTTTTTCATGATTTTATAATCTAAATTAAAAAAGATTTAAGAGTCGCACATAATAGCTAATTTGAAATGGTTTTAATTTGAAAGGAATGTCCGGATGTCTCCTCGGGAGCGGTTCTGGTAAATTTACGTTGAAGTCCGCGAGCAGAGTCTGGGGCTACAGCTGCTGAAACCACAAGCCAAGCCAGCAGCGACACGCGCTCTGAAAAACACCAACAACCCGGTCATCCTTACTGAGGTCCAGGGAGGTGTTGTTTGTCTGCTGGAAGGACGTGACAAGAGGGAGGAGGAGGAGGAGGAGGAGGAGGGAGAGGAGAGCAGGTGCTGGAGAATCTGGCCCTCTGAACGGAAGCCTGACAGACGCATTTATCTCAGGAGAAAATTTTTAAACCTGGTAAAAAAAAAAAAAAATAATAATCTTGATGACTGAGAGTTTTAAAAAGTGAATCTCGTCTATGAAATAATAATAATCATCATTGTTTAAAATGAAAGCCTTTATTTTAGATGATCAGAAAAAGAAATGTTTGCACTTGATTAATAAGGATTTAATAATTAAAGCATGGGTTCCTTTAATGGCAACCTTTAAGTCATCTACACTTGTGTGGGTCTAGTAACACCATGATCGATGAACCGGCTTTTGGTAGGTGCTAAGTTCTACAGGGAAATAAAACACATGCCTCAATTAAAGCCTGATGTGCTCTAAAATTCCATCAAAGACGCTTTACTCACTTTGCAATTGAGAAAACAGAGCTGGAAAACACCAGTTAACATCAGCCCCCCGTTAATATAATCTCTGAATTTTAAAACCTCAAACAGAAACACAGCTTGGATTTAGTTCCTTCCCACCCTTCTTCCAAAATCTGGGAAGCTAAATTCCAAATCAAATGAACTTTTTCCAAGTTTTAAGACAACTAAGCAACCACCCAACTTGTTCTCTTCTTGGTCAAGGTAAGACAAGTGTGACATTGTCTCTAGTTCTAGATTGGTTCGACACAAGGCTGTAGCTCATGCACTAAATACATCAGTATGCATTTGGCTTGTAAAGCCCAGATTTATTCCAGGGCTTATGAATCTCCCACAAATTCTTGAATAGGTTCTCTGCTTCACAATCCTTCAACAACTGCAGTTATCTCAATTGCTTGTGATCCTTTCTTCTACCACACGTTTTCCCTTCACTATATTTCCGATTAATGTGCTGAGATACAGGAGTCTTACAACCAAGCATCTTTGTTAATGTGTTTCTTACTGAAGAAATGAGGAACAGTTGAGTCTTAAAAAATCCTTCTATAGATTTTGTGCAAACTATTTTATGTGAGTAATAAATCTGAATGGGTTTCTTTTTATGAACTGAAATATTGAAATATTCTTAAAAGCTGAGATGCATCTGTTTGCTTTGTTGTTGTTTTTTTGTCAAAATACCAAAATATATTTAAAACAAATAAATAGGATATGATATATTCCTAATGACTCTTAAATTGATATGAAGACCGATAATCACAAAAAGAAATGGTCCATAATGGACCAATAAATAACCTCTGCTACATTTGCATAAATGTAGGGTGAAAACACTGAAACATGCCCTGCTCATTATCTCTCCCTCACACATTCCTGTCTGTATTCAGCTCAGGAATAGCTGTCTGAATAAATGGTTTAAAAATGCAAGAGGTGGGTTGAATTGATGGGCTGATTAGGCGCAGCTCGGTCTCACATGTCGGCTTTTATCTTTCAGGGGCAGGTTTCCAGCTGGAATATTATATTCTGTCTGACATGTCCTGCAATATATATATATATATATATATATATATATATATGGAGCTCAGCAATCTTAATTTAAAATATTGTGTAGTTGGGTGTATGCATGGCTGGAAATACAAAGCAAGCTATTTATATATTTATTTATATTTATTCATATAAAGCAACCAGGTGCATTAACACCAAGGGGAACATCTTCAACGTCCT